>CM076583.1:602904437-603143420 GCA_034641835.2 Pinus albicaulis
CCATTCTTAGTAGAGGGCAGGCGCGACATGTAATCCATGGAGATGGATTCCCACGGTCGACTAGGGGTAGGTAGTGGAGTATATAGGCCTTGCTTCTTGATGGTCGGTTTGGCGATAGCACAAGTTTGATGCGAGACTGATGTCTTCTCGACATCCTTTCGAAGATTCCGCCACCGATAAATATACGTAGTATTGCTACTATTTTCTCGACCCGAAATGCCCGGTATTTCGGCCTTAATTATTGCTTCCCAAATCATCTTGGCAGCTCGCTTGAAGGAACACAAGGTGTCCCGGGTGACACATAAAAGTGCATCTTGGAGTGAAAATTTGGGAACTTAAGTGCCCCCCAAGAGTGCCTTGTAAGTGTGGCCGGTCCCAGGTCACTCTCATAGAAGCGACCAATCGAAGTCTCGATGCCCACAAGAGTTGAACACGGTGTTGGCGCCACGATCGGTGGTCGACTGAGGCAGTCTGCAACATTATTGGTGCTACCCTTTTTGTACTTGATGTTCAAATGAAACTGTTGCAGATATGTGGACCACTTCTGATGGTGATCATTCTGTAACTTCCCTTGTGTCTGTATGAACTGCAGGGGCCGATGGTCTGTGTGGATGATTGTTTCCTTCCCCAAAATGTAATGCTTCCATTGTCGACAAGCTTGCACAATGGAATACATTTCTTTGTCATAAGTGGGATACTTGCGAACTGTGTCAGATAATGTCTCACTGTGATATGCCACTGGATGTCCCTGTTGACATGGCTCAAAAGATAGTCGAGAGGCATACGTACGATTTCAGCTTCGAGCTGTGCAAATTTCCACTTGGTGAACCTTTGGGGGCGAGGGAGAGGGAGGGCGATTTTTTTTCAATTCTTTGAACGCCTTCTGTTGAGGTTCCAACCAAAAGAATTTTTCTCTTGCTCCTCCTTTGGTGACTTTACTCAAGGGCCAAGTGATATGAGAGAATCCCAACACGAATCTGCGGTAGAAATTAGCAAGACCCGGAAAGCTGCGAAGCTCTGTTGTAGTGGTCGGGGCTGGCCAATCCTGAATGACTTGGATCTTGGCTGGATCCACATGCACCCCCCTTTCATCAATAATGTATCCCAAATATTGAACCTGGGTCATGCCAAATGTGCACTTCTCCAGATTGGCACACAGCTTGTGTTGCCGTAGTGTTCTGGAGGACTTGTCGGATGTGATGAAGGTGCTCTTCCCAAGTCTTGCTGAAGATCAGAATGTCATCCAAGTACACCACTACGAATGAGTTGGTGAATGGGCGCAAGATGTCGTCCATCATCCTCATGAAGGTTGCGGGATCATTCGTCAACCCGAAAGGCATAGGCAACCATTCAAAAGGCCTTCCTTAGCTTTGAAGCGGGTCTTCCACACATCGAGAGGGTTCAATTGGTACCTGGTGATACACGGACTTGACGGTCGATCTTCTTGAAATATTTTTCACCTTGGAGTTGGTCAAAAGGTCATCAATCGTGGGATTCGGCGTACCTATTTCGGACAGTGATCTTGTTCAGCGCCGATAGTCAATACAGAGTCTCCACGTCCCATCCTTCTTCTGTACCAACACGATCGGGCTCCCACAGGGCGATGAACTTGGTCTGATGTGACCTTTCTGCAACAGCTCCTGAATCTGCCTCTTAATTTCATCATTTTCCAGAACAGAGCGTCGATAGATCGGTCCATTGGGTAGTGGCGCACCTGGGGTCAGATCAATCGGGTGCTTGACCTGGCAGTGCAGAGGAACCCCTATGGGTGAGGTGAAGATTTCCCCGTACTCCTCCACGACCTTATCCATTTGTTGTTGTCGTGCAGAGGGGCCCTGTCTGGAGGTCGTGGCCACAGTCTTCTTCTTGCCCTGGGGGCGGATCATCAGGAAAACGAATTTCCTGGTTTGGGAAATGAGCTTGCTACATTGTTTTGCAGTAACCAAAGAGACAGTCGTAGGAGGTGGTACCTCTGGTATCCTATACAACTTACTTCCCAAAGTAATAATAACAGCACGAGGTCGAGACTCATACACAGCATGACGCTTCCACAAGTATGGTTGTCCTAATAATACATCAGAAACATCAATAGGAGCAACGTCATATAATACCTCATCCGTGAAGGGCTTGATGCTATAGGGAAGGCGGCACTGCTGGCTGACGCGGAGATCTCGTCCTTGGTGAAGCCACCCGATGGTGTATGGATGTGGGTGAGCTGTGGTCGGCAAGCCCAACCGCTTCACAGCGTCTGCTGAAATTAGGTTCTTTTGGCTCCCATTGTCGACAATGAACTGTACAGGGGAGCCCTTTACCCACATCTGGGAGTGGAAGAGACGTTCCTCCTCCTCTGGATCTTCCGGTTCCTCCTTCTGGACCTTTGTAGTGGCAACAGTGGCGTTGGGCTCCGCATCAATAATCTGTTTCCTTTTTTCATTCCCCTTTTCAGGTTCTGATTCGGAGTCAGAGCATGCATCTGACTCAGAAGCCCTCATCTCGGCCACTAGCGACTGCTTGGCCCGACACTCACTTGTGTTGTGAGTGGAGCTCTTATGGAACTCACACCACTTTCCCGTGTCCTTATTTGGCTTTACGGTGTTGTTCTTGTCTTGTGGCTTTGATGGGTTGTCTTTAGCCGCCATGCTCTGTCCTTTGTTTTGCGGTTTGGAAGCACCTTTTCCTTGCTTTTGATTCGCAGATCCAAAGTCTCGCTACTTCTGTTTGAATTTCTGCTCAATCTTGGCAGCATACCGGTATGCCGTACCAAGCGAGGAGATGTCGAGGAACTCCATTTCCTCCTGAATGTATCTGTGCAGACAGCTGCGATACTTTAGCACCAGATGTTTCTCTGAATCTTTGATGCCCAACTTTGTGCGCAGGGTATGGAACAGATTCGTCAGCTCATGCACATCTTGATCCCTTTGTTGTCGCAGCGTGGTCCATTGTATGTACTTGTCCTCATAGCTCCCCACGGGATAGTCTTGTTCCTTGACGGCGTCGGGTATGTGTTATATTCTTTCCACGATTGGCCCCATACGCGTATCCGTCGAGGCGTGGTAAGTCACGAGGCGGCAGTCCCACCAGGTTGGGGTCGAAATGGCCCGCCATCCATTGTTTTTGTGCGGACCCACTCATAGGCGGATCCGCCCATGGTTTTGTGCATGGTTTTGCACATGGTTTTGGGGTTCGATGGTTTTCGGCCCCTAGTATTTTTGTAGATCCGGTCAAGGGAACTACGGTTATGTTCTAATCCAGGGTTAATGGATTGGGGTTTATGTATGCTCCGGCATGTATATATATGTGTTGTAACACTAAAAGGAATATAATGAAAAATCAAGCTGGTCATCCCGATTTGGGATCCAGGGGAAAATCTCTGTGTTTATCTGTTTTATGTTTTATGCTCTCGCAATTGTTTATTTTCTGTTATAAGATTCATGTGTAGATAATTTCTGTTCAGGGTTAAAACCTACATTTGGTATCAGAGCCATTTCGGCTTCAAGGGGACGCCTTTGTTGTTGAGGGTTTTTTGCTCGGGCCTGTGGTAGACCCTGTGCAGTGGGAGATCTGCGGGATCGATTCTTGCGGTGAAAGAATATGGCGAGCGGCGGAAAGATAGAGATCGAGAAATTTAATGGTCGGAGTTTTGAGTTGTGGAAGCTCAAGATGGAGGATCTGCTGGTGGATAAAGATCAGTGGATCGTGGTAGATCCAGGTACTAAACCAACGGCAATGTCAGATGAAGACTGGAAGAAACTGGATCGGAAGGCCAAGAGCACAATACGGTTGTGTGTGTCAGATTCAGTATTGTTGAATGTATCTGGGGAAGCTACGACAAAGAATTTGTGGGAAAAACTTGGGACTTTGTACCAATCTAAGTCTCTGGTGAATAAGTTGTTCCTACGGAAAAAGCTGTATAACTTGAGGATGAAGGATGGAGACTCGGTGACAGAGCATCTGAACGCCTTCAATACTGTGGTAAGTCAGTTGTCGTCTGTTGATATTAAAATCTCAGATGAAGATAAGTGCATCAGTTTGTTGTGCTCTCTACTAGACTCGTGGGACAGTCTGGTTATTGCAATAGGTAGCAATACAACTACCTTGAATTTTGATGACATTGTCTCAGCCTTGCTGTCGGAGGAAATGAGACGGAGAAATATGGAGGGTCAGAATGGAGATGCCTTATCTGTACGAGGAAGGTCCCAGAACAGAAACAAGAATAAGGTTTCGAGTGGGAGATCTAAATCTATAGGGAGATCTAAATCTCCTGGAAAGTTTGTAAAGGTGTGTTGGAAATGCGGAAAGGAAGGGCACTACAAAAAGGACTGCAGATCTAAAGCTCCTGAGAAAGGAAAGGGATCTGATGATGCTCCTTCTGCAGAGGCAAAAACCACCTTGGATGAAGGTGGGGATGTGTGTTTGGCTTCTTCTTCAAATACACATGTAGATCATGAGTCATGGTTGATTGACTCAGGTGCATCCTTTCACTTCACTCCCCATAGGGAGTGGTTCTGCGAGTATGAGAAATATGATGGTGGTGATGTCTTCCTAGGGGATGATAGGGAGGCCAGAATCGTCGGACATGGAAAGGTCAAGCTGAAGCTGCAAGGTGGAAGGATTAGAACACTTCCTGGTGTTATGCATATTCTTGCATTGACTAGAAATCTGATTTCTGTAAGCAAGATGGATGATGCAGGTGTAAAAACAGTGTTCGAGAAAGATGCCTGCAAGATGGTTCGGGGAGCACTGGTATTAATGCGGGGAGTTCGGACTGGAACTATGTACAAGCTACAAGGTAGCACTGTTATTGATGGGTGTAACAGTTCTGTGGTTCCTGAAAGTGGAGCGGAAAGCCTAGCTGTCTTCGGAGAAAAGACCATGCTATGGCATCAAAGGCTTGGACATATTGGAGAGAAGGGCCTTCGGATACTCCATAGAAATGGTATGGTAGAAGGTATGTCTAATTTCTCTCTGGATTTCGATTTCTGTGAACATTGTGTATATGGGAAGCAGAATCGGGTGAGTTTTCCTTATGGTGCTAAGAGGGCAAACAAGATATTAGAACTTGTGCACAGTGATGTGTTTGGACCTGTGTCAGTTCCATCACTGGGAAAGTCTGTGTACTATGTTTCATTCATAGATGACTTCTCAAAGAATACATGGATATATTTCTTGAGGAAGAAATCTGAAGTCTTTGACAAATTTAAAGAATTTAAGGCTCTGGTGGAAAACCAGACAGAGAAGAAGATAAAGGCATTGAGGACGGATAATGGTGGGGAGTTCTGCAAGAAGGAATTTGAAGATTTCTGTAAGAAGTGTGGTATAGCACGGCAGAAGACTACTCCATACACACCTCAGCAAAATGGAGTTGCAGAAAGAATGAACAGAACACTGATGGAAAAGGCAAGAAGCATGCTCAGTGGTACCAGGTTAGGACAAGAATTCTGGGCAGAGGCAGTGGAGACTGCATGTTACTTAGTTAACAGATCACCTTCATCAGCATTGGAGGATAAGACCCCACATGAGGTATGGACTGGTAAGAAACCTTCTCTTTCACATCTAAGGGTATTTGGATGTGATGCATATGTACATGTTCCAAAGGAGAAAAGGACCAAGTTGGATAATAATCTGAAAGGTGCATCTTTATTGGGTATAAGGATGGTTTAAAGGGTTACAAGCTTTGGAACCCAGAAACAAGGAAGGTTGTGTACAGCCGAGATGTGGTGTTTAGAGAAGTGAAAGATGTTGTTAAACATGAAGTCCTACCAAAGGAACATGAGAAGATAGAGTTTGAGCTAAAGGAGGATGAATCAGACTCTACAACAGAAGAAGACTCAGAAGATGATGAGCCACAAACTCCAGCTTTAAGAAGATCAGTTCGGGAAAGAAGGCAACCAGAAAGGTATAGTCCATCTGCTTTCTGTTTAGGTTTTGCCTTAACTATAACTGATGATGAACCCAGAACTGTCAGGGAGGCAGTAGATTCAGAGGATGGAAAAATCTGGAAGGAGGCCATGGTTGATGAAATGGCATCCTTGCACAAAAACGATGCATGGGATCTGGTGGAGTTGCTGGTTGGAAGGAAGCCCATTGGGAGCAAATGGGTGTTTAAGAAGAAGATGAATGTAGAAGGCAAGGTGGAGAAATACAAAGCTCGGTTGGTAGCGAAAGGTTATTCCCAGGTGCCGGGAATTGATTTTGGTGATATTTTTCTCCTGTTGCCAAAGTTACTTCTATTAGATTACTTTTATCTGTTGCTGCTGCATTTGATTTTGAGATAGAACAGATGGATGTGAAGACAGCATTTCTTCATGGGGATCTAGAAGAGGAGATCTACATGAAGCAACCTGAAGGTTTTATGGTGAAGGGTAAGAAAGAACTGGTATGCAGGTTGAAGAAGTCTCTGTATGGGTTAAAACGGTCACCAAGGATGTGGTATCAGAAATTTGATACCTATATACGGGGACTTGGCTTCACCAGAAGCAAGGAGGATCACTGTGTTTATTTTAAATTAATTGGTGACCGTGTTATTTATTTGGTCTTGTATTTGGATGATATGTTGTTGATTGGAAATGACAAAGAAATTATCCAAGATTTGAAGACCCAACTATTCTCCAAATTCGACATGAAGGATCTGGGTGCTACAAATTATATTTTGGGCATGGAAATTAAGAGAGATTGGGCAAAGAGGAAGCTCTGGTTAAACCAGAGGAAGTATGTTGAGACTATATTGCAGAGGTTCAATATGCAGGATAGTAAACTAGTGAAGGTTCCTATTCTTGTAGGTGTAAAGCTATCTGCTGAACAGTGTCCCAAGACACAAGAAGAAGAGGAGTATATGTCCCGTGTTCCATATGCAAGTGCAGTGGGTAGCTTGATGTATGCAATGGTCTGTACTAGACCAGACATTGCACATGCAGTGGGAGTATTGAGCGGGTTTATGTCAAACCCAGGGAAGGAGCATTGGACAGCAGTGAAGCGGGTTTTCAGATATTTACGTGGCACTAGTGATTATGGCTTGTGCTACCAGGGAAGACCAAGATTGGAAAGAATGTTGGAAATTCGTGGTTTTGTTGATGCAGACTGGGCTGGAGATCTGGACCAAAGAAGATCTATAAGTGGGTATGTGTTTATCCTATTTGGAGGCATAGTCAGTTGGATGAGTAAAATACAGTCTGTAGTGGCTCTTTCAACTACAGAGGCAGAATACATAGCAGCCACTCATGCAAGCAAGGAAGCAGTTTGGTTGCAAAGATTGTGTTCAAGTATGGGGTTGGTACAGCAAGCTATAAGGATAGACTTGATGGCTAACACCTCCTTCTGGACCTTTGTAGTGGCAACAGTGGCGTTGGGCTCCGCATCAATAATCTGTTTCCATTTTTCATTCCACTTTTCAGGTTCTGATTCGGAGTCGGAGCATGCATCTGACTCAGAAGCCCTCATCTCGGCCACTAGCGACTGCTTGGCCCGACACTCACTTGTGTTGTGAGTGGAGCTCTTATGGAACTCACACCACTTTCCCGTGTCCTTCTTTGGCTTTACTGTGTTGTTCTTTTCTTGTGGCTTTGACGGGTTGTCTTTAGCCGCCATGCCTTGGCTCTGTCCTTTGTTCTGCGGTTTGGAAGCACCTTTTCCTTGCTTTTGATTCGCAGATCCAAAGTCTCGCTTCTTCTGTTTGAATTTCTGCTCAATCTTGGCCGCATACCGGTATGCCGTACCAAGCGAGGAGATGTCGAGGAACTCCATTTCCTCCTGAATGTATCTGTGCAGACAGCTGCGATACTTTAGCACCAAATGTTTCTCTGAATCTTTGATACCCAACTTTGTGCACAGGGTATGGAACAGATTCGTCAGCTCATGAACATCTTGATCCCTTTGTTGTCGCAGCGTGGTCCATTGTATGTACTTGTCCTCGTAGCTCCCCACGAGATAGTACTGTTCCTTGACGGCGTCTCGGAAAGAATTCCAAGTTGGTACGGCCAAGAACAGAGAGGGTTCTGTCTGGTCCTTGTTCTCACAGTAGGTTTCCCACCAGTCCTTAACATGGGGGGTAGCTTTGAGGAGTGCAAAAATAATCTTCTCCCGGTCTGAAAAATCATGAACAGAGAAATATCCTTCTAATAGATTCAACCATCTATCTACGGCATTTGCGTCTATTTGACCCTCAAATATGGGAATGTCAAAATTTACTTGTACCTTAAAGGGAGTCGCAACTCCAGAGTGGCTACCAGATGCAGATGCGCCGCCGGTGGGAAGCCGTTGAAGGATCTAAGAAAAGTTATCCATCATCGCATTCCTTTGTTTTTCGAGGGCTTCCTCGAGCAATATTTTGATAGGATCTCCTGCTCCCTCGTCTTTCTTTTCGTCCCCCATGGGCGTCCGTCGAGGTTTGCGAGGCTGATCTTGCAAAGGTTCCACTAGATCAAGCCCTAGCTCTTGATACCCCGACCTCGTTGGGGACATGCAAAGAAGGATCGAGAAAATGCAGACCGCTCTGATACCACTGATCCGGATTTATGCAGGAACGCAACAGAATAAACACATAACCATAAATGCAGAGATGCAGCGGAAATAACACTTCATTTCATTAATATCAAAGAACTGAAATTTGCTTACAGACAGAATGGAAATAAAACTAGCTAGGGCACTAGTAGCTATCTCTGAGAAGAGATGTGGCGGCTACAGGCCTCTGAACTACGTTACAATGAGGCTCGAGGGCCTATTTATTATTGAGAAACAATGGAGAACCCTAAACATCCCAAAAACCTAACCCTAGGAGATGAAGTGCCAAAACTATGGGCCCCGTTTGGGTAAATTGGTGTTTCAACTTCCCAGGGACGTAACTTTGGCATACTATCTCTGTTTGACGCACATGATACATCATTAGAAAGCTCTATCCAAGGACTACAACTTTCGGGACGAAATTGGTAAAACGATGACCAAAAAACGTCATTTAGGGCCTCAAAACGGCTCCGGAAGTTCAGGACCCGAAAAACTGCTAAAAATAGTAAGTTATGCCGAAAATGAAAAACTGAAAGAAACAATGGTAGGGGGCCAAGTGGAATAGGTGGGTGGCCACCAATATCCACCTGGATCACATAAGGAGTGAATCTTGTCGTTGTCTTCCAAGTAGTGTTGTAGGCCCAAGTAGCTTATACCAATCTGTCTGCCCAATATTTTCTGTCGATTCTCACAACCTTGGTGAGGATTCTCTCTAAAGCTCTGTTAGTCACTTCTACTTGGCCATTCGCCTAAGGGTGATAGGTAGTAGAAGTTCTATTCTTAATCTTGTGCTTCCTCAAAATATTATCAATGAGGTGAGAGGTGAATTGTGCTCCCTAATTAGTGACTATTTCTCTGGGGTACCCAAACTTGTAAAACACATTCTCCCTCAAAAATTCTGCTACTTTCTCCTCTGTTGCTACCTTCACTGCTTTTGTTTCAGCACACTTTGTTAGGTAATCAGTATAGACTATGATATACTTCCTTTATCCGGATGCTAGATCGATAGGTCCAACAAAGCCCATGCCCCACTTTTCAAATGGCTCAAGAGCCACCTAAGGGTGCAAAGGCATATCATCCCTTTGTGTGGGTTTCCCCATCCTTTGGCACTGGTCACAACTATTGGTGTATCTTCTGGAATCTTGGTGAGGGTAGGCCAATAGTATCCTACCTGCAAAACTTTGTAAGCATTTCTCTTTGCAGAAAAGTGGCCTCCACATGGGTTGTCATGACATTCAGAGAGGATATAAAAAAATTCTTCCTCCCTCACACATCTCCTTAGGATTTTATCAGGGCCTAGCTTGAAGAGGTTTCCACCAATCCATGTGAAAGGGGTGATTTTTCTGATGATTCTGCTCCTCTCCCTGAAGGAAATATTAGGAGGGAGTCTCCCAACAACCAAGTAGTTGGCTATATCAGAAAAACATGGTGAGAGTGATGATATAGCAAACAGATGCTCATCTAGCAGCTGGTCATCCACCATTCCTTCTTCATCTACAAGGAGAGCTAACCTGGAAAAGAAATCTGCAACAACATTCTCATTTCCAGGTTTATCAATAATAGTCAAATCAAATTGCTGCAAAAGTAACAACCATCTAATTATCATAGCATTAACATCTGGTTTTTTCATTAAATACTTGATGTCTGCATGGTTAGTGTGAACAAAGGTCTGGTATCCAGTTACATAATGCTTGAACTTGTTCAATGCATGGACAATGGCTAACATCTCCTTCTCAATAACAGTATAATTTAGCTAGGCCTTGGACAAATTCTTGTTGATGAAATAAATGGCATAAGGGATTTTGTCCTCCAGCTATCCTAATGTTTTCCCTACAGCTTTATCGGATGCATCAGTGTGGATGTGGAAAGGCAGAGTCCAATTTGGACCTCATAGGATGGGGGCAGTAGTCAACTGTTCCTTAATGAGCTCGAAAGCCTCTTAACAAGGACCAGACCAAATAAACTCAGAATCCTTGGCCAACAACCCAAATAATGGTGAATCCATCTTGCCTAAATCTTTGATGAACCTTCTATAATAACCAGCTAAGCCTAAGAAACTCCTGACATCTTTCTTCTTTTGAGGAACATGTACCCTTTTGATGATAGTGATTTTTTCGAGTCTACCTGTATTCCTGCTTGGGATATGGTGTCCTAATACAACCCCTATTTTTTCAGGAATTCACACTTTTTTGGGCTTAAGGAGAGATGCATCTCAATGCACCTTCTTAGTACTTTACCCAAATTGGAGAGAGCTTCCTCGAAGTCATCCCCATATGGTGTAAAATCATCCATGTAGATTTCGACAGAGTCATGGACTAACTCATAAAAGATTCTTAGGATAGCTCTTTGGAAGGTAGCTGGGGCATTTCACAACCCAAAGGGTAGAACTCTATAAGCAAAGGTACCCCAAGGGAAAGTGAAAGTAGTCTTATCCTGATCTTTAGGGCTGATTTGAATCTGATTGTACCCACTAAACCCATCTAAGAAGGAAAAGAACTTCTTCCCTGCAAGGCCATCCAGGACTTGGTCTATAAAGGGCAAATGGAAATGGTCTTTCTTGGTGGATTTGTTAAGTTCTCGTTAATCAACACAAATTCACCACTTCCCATTCTTCTTCAGGACTAGGAAAAGAGGATATACCCACTCACTATCGGATATAGGATATATGAACCCTGCATCCAATAGTTTCTGCAGCTTTTCTTTGACTATGTCCTTTAGAGCCGGGTTCATCCTTCTTTGGGGTTGTCTCATAGGCTTTCATCCCTTTTTGATGTAAATGTGATGTCTACTTACTGAAGGATGCACCCCTTTCATATCCGTGTAATCCCAAGAAAATGCTTCAAGATTTTCTTTCAAAAGCTGCCATAGCTACTTCTCTTCTTCATTCAAGAGGTTTGGGTTGATTTTTCAGAGATCTGGATGGTCCAAACTCAATAGCCTTGGTGGTTTCAGAGGTTGACTCAACTGAGTGCACTTCCATCCAAGGTTGGCTTTCTGAATCTTTGACTAAGGTTTCGAGAGGAATGTTTGTGGAGGACTAGTTCTAAATGGCATGGTCGATGAGTTCATCTTCGTTAAGCTGCCCCCCTCTAAGAATATCATCTACGGTACTATAATATTCCTAAATTAGCATGTAGCTAATTGGAATATTAAAATCTAATTTTTCTTTCTTGTCTGATAAATAAGTGGGTAGGGAGACCCATAAATCTCTTTATTAGGAATAAAACCACTTCTCATGTGAAATTGGATCATCTGTTCAACTTAATAAAGCACCCTAAGGTGTGAACAAGGGCTAGAGCATGTGGACTACATCAACTTTGACCAAATCAACAACGTTGTCATGGAGGAGTGGATATTTATGGACAGACAACACAATTTTAGATGGAGACACATTGCATGGAAGTAGCGTCCTTAATAGATGGGGCTTAGGGTTTGGAAGCTCATTTCTTATATAATGAAGAGGATGGAAGCCATATTATTACTGTTATGATATGTTTATGTTTTTATTATATGGGATGTTTAGACATATATTCTTTTTTCAGCTGTTTAGCTAAGATTGCAGTGTTATTTAGCATAGGGTGTTCCTGATCGGGAATCCCACCTTTATCCTTGAGAAGCCTCATAGGAAGAGTTTTTGCACTATATTTCCACATTCAGCCTTTAGGCCAAGCTTCAGTCTTGTGGTACAGTGAAATTTCTATTGAGAGATGCGCTGAGTTGCAGGGTGCAGCAGTGGAAGAATGTATTTGGTGTTTTCTGAGCTAGTTTTGCAATGGAGGAAGGTTTCCTTCCAATGGGAGGCCATTAAAGGAGCCCCTTGGGATTATTTGATATATTTGGCAATAGACCAAGGTGATTTTATCCCCTAAAGTTCATTTCTAGCCCAGATCTGCGTTATTTTAGTGATCTGTTGTAGTGGGCAACCAAAAAATGGCCGAAAATCCAAAGTTAAAATCTAGCCAAACCATTTATGGGTTTTTCTGGGTTTTTTTTAGTAGAATCTATGGTTAAAATCGCAGATTATTCTGAGCACTCTAATAGCCTTCTGTGCATGGTTCTTATTCATAATAACAATAGTTTCTAGCAGCAGCAGCAGTAGCAGCACACATTTCTAGTGCTTGGTTTCTTTGGTGTATTTCAGCCATCTTGTGGCTTGAGCTCATTCCTTTTGGAGCACTATGTACTTTCATTTGATGTTGATGTATAATGATATGGCTCAGTTTTTTTCTGCCCATATTTATGATGTTTTGATGTATTCCAGCATTTTTCCAGTTCTACATGTTTAATTCTTATTTTATTGTAGTTTGAATTGTGCATATGTTCTATATTCATGTCTTTTCCATTTTGGAATATTACAGTGGTATCAGAGCATAATCTTGGCTCAGCCTATGAAGACATTGCATCTATGTTATCAGAAGAAGAAGGAGCTTCCCACAGAAAAGAGAAGTCTTATAGAAGGGACAAAGGCAAGTCTCCATTATTTAGAGAAATGGAGGGAAATAAGTTTTCAGAACTTCTTCTCCAAGCTATGCATGAGCTTAAAAGAGAAATCAAGGGAATGAGGAGGGAAAGATATGAAGGTCCCTCAAGAATATTTTCACATGAAGAAAGCTCCATTTCTTCATATTATGGGTGTGAGCATTCATCCACACAATCAGATCTACAACATGGTACCATGCCTACATTCTTGGCAAGAGAAGAAGAAGGAGGAGAAACACCAAAGGCGGAGACTCTTGGTGACTATCTCCAAGAATATGAATCTCAGTCTAGAAGATTCAAGGAGCATCTAAGCTTCCAAGGGTTTTGTCAAATCAAATAAGATAGAAGACCTAGTAACTACAATAGAAGCAGAGGGTGCATGCAGCACATTTTGGGTGGATTCTTTCTACCTACTTTTGTTGGGTCACCCAAGAGCACAGCTAAGGCTTGGGTAAAAAACCTAGACACATCTTTCCAGCTACATCAAGTTTCAAAAGAGGAAGCCATTAGAGTAGCAGCATTGCATCTTGAAGGTAAGGCTTATTCCTTGTGGTTATTTAAATATTACTCGTTGAATAATGCAAATATATATACTTATGCAAAGTTCACTAGGAGGTTAGTGAAAATATTTGATTTAAATCAATCTGAAACTTCCTTGGGAGAGCAAACCAAGCCCAAGAAATCAGAACCTTTGCATGAGTTGGAAGGATCCATGAAGCCAACTCCATTTCAGAACATTGTTGAGGGGGTTAAAGATCAGCAACATGCTTTTCCAAGGGAAAAGGCCCCACTTCAGCAATAACTTTCTTCTCAAGAGGAAGACATGAGGATTCCTTCTTCAAGAGGAGATCAAGAAAAAGGATCTCTTAATGATGAGGTATTATCCATTGATGAGGAGGAGGAAGAGGAAGAGCTGGAAAGATCCTCCAGCGCTGTGACAGTAGGAGGAGATCTACTTCTATTTGGAGATGGAGATGAAGCAATTGCTTCAACTAGAGGAGCTCCTACATCTTTGCAAGAAGTTCCAAAGGATCTTACATATGAAGATCATGAGCAGCATGTGTCTATGGTGATAGGAAATGAGACAAAACAATGGAGGAAGTGTGCTCCAACATTGAATGCAATCTTGGGGACACACATTATGATAGATCATTCCTTTGTGATTAAGAATTTTGACACCAATGAGATGTTGGGTGTACATAGATTGATTACAATTGAAAAGGACACCTTAGATTGTGAGATCTTGTAGAAGGTAGGATGAAATGAGAAGGAGGGCCAGCACCAAATGATTGGGAACATATACACCCATCCTTTTTAGGAGGTTTATGTACAGAAGTAGGAGGATGAATTGCGCAGTGAGAGTAGGAACAAATCAGTCCACTCACATTTACAGCCTACTCTGGGCCTTGATGTTTCATTACAAGGAGGCATTCCACCAGGGAGACCCCTTGATTGGAAGAGGATCAAATATTTCTCTCAACATGTTTTACCACTCATAGATCCAGGAGGAGTGGGAATAGTGGGAGGTCATTGTATAGCGTTGAGAGTCTTGGGTAGACTCAAGAACGAGGGAGAAATTCTCTCAAGATCATCATTACCCACTCTCATTTCAGATTCTGCGTTGTGGGAGGAGCAACATGGGGAGGATAGCAGCCTTCCAATATGTACCTTTGGCATGGGAGATGTCAAAGAGGAGTTCAACCATATGACATATGTTCTTTGTGATAGATCATCAGCGCTGTCACTATGGAGGATAGATCCATATTGGAAATCCCAGCTATTGGTGGATTATTCCAAGGATCTTTTCACATGCATGATACTTGATGACTAGCTACATGAAGAGGGCTATTCAGTCCAAGATGAATTCATCTATTATCATAGAAGGATGTTCTTATCTAGAGCCTCCAAGCTCAAGGAGAACTTGTTACAAAGAGCACATGAAGATTTTCTTTTCAACCATACTTATTCCATGAGAGCCTACAACACTATCATGGATAGCTACACTTAGGAATCCTTTGAAGAGGAACTATATCAGCATTTGAAAATATGCATGGACCATGTGGAGATGGGAGAGACACATAACTCAATGAAGGAGTTATTACAGCCACCTATTTCCTCTTTTGGAATGAGAGGTGATCTATCTATGGACCACTCTATTTGTATGAGCATAAATTTTGGTAAGGAACATGATTATGCACATGATGTTTCTTTTAATGATTATTTGAATTCCTTTACCATGTATATGCAGGCCATTGCTCCAAGGAGGAGCATTCTTCCATATAAAATCCATGGCCAAATTTGGGCCATTAACATTTCTGAACATAGCCACTCCCTTGGAGGATATAGGGAGATGTTGTATCACCGTGGGTGCACTTCAAAAGCACCAAACATTTCTCACATTTTCAACCATTGTGAGAAGACTTGGGCAGCAAGTAAGTGGTGGGGAAACCACTTACCATATCACTATCTGATGCAGTCATGAGATATATTGCGCTGGTTCCACATGTGGGACTATGATCCACCTCCATTATTACATTTGATTGTTTATGTATCACTGGTTTTGATCCCATGTGTTGATGATGTTCTTATTATTGTTGGGGACATGATTGGAGGGATGACACATTGGTTGGATGTGTCCATTGGGAATGAAACTTCCCACATTTATTCATGCTTCAAGGGGAGCATGGGAAATTATATGGCTTCTACATTACATCACTTTTTTCCTTATGAAGGGAGCCATATGATTGACTTATGTCTTTGGGAGGAGCCTCACACATGGGAGGAGTTTTTCTATGAATTACCATTCTGGAGGGTGATTCATTTCATATGGATGATAGCTTGGAGGATGGAGCTTCACATGGGGATGAAGGTTCCCTATATTTTTCATATTTATCCTTGCAGTTTCTTGAGGACAAACAACATTTGGGAGGGGATGATTGTAATATTCCTAAATTAGCATGCAACTAATTGGAATATTAAAATCTAATTTTGCTTTCTTGTCTGATAAATAAGTGGGTAGGGAGACTCATAAATATCTTTATTAGGAATAAAAACACTTCTCATGAGAAAGTGGATCATATTTTCAACTTAATAAAACACCCTAAGGTGTAAACAGGGGCTAGAGCATGTGGACTAGATCAACTTTGACCAAATCAACAGCGATGTCATGGAGGAGTGGACATTTATGGAGAGACAATGCAGTTTTAAATGGAGACACATTGCATGGAAGTAGTGTCATTAATAGATGGGGCTTAGGGTTTGGAAGTTCATTTCTTATATAAGGAAGAGGATGGCAGCCATATTATTCAAGTTATGATATGTTTATGTTTTGATTATATGGTCTGTTTAGACATATAAGCTTTCTTTAGTTGTTTAGCTAAGATTGTAGTGTTGTTTAGCACAAGGTGTTCCTGATCGGGAATCCCACCTCTATCCTTGAGAAGCCTCATATGAAGAGTTTTTGCACTATATTTCCACATTCAAGATTTAGGCCAAGCTTCATTCTTGTGGTACAGTGCAATTTCTGTTAAGAGATGTGTTGAGTTGTAGGGTGCAGCAATGGAAGATTGTATTGGGTGTTTTCTGAGCTAGTTTTGCAGTGGAGGAAGGTTTCCTTCCATTGGGAGACCAGTAAAGGAACTCCTTGGGATTATTTGATATATTTGGCATTAGGCCAAGGTAATTTTATCCCCTACAGCGTAGTTCCAGCCCAGATCTTCGTTATTTTAGTGAGCTGTTGCAGTGGGCAACCCAAAAATGGTCGAAAATCCAAAGTTAAAATCTGGCCAGACCATTTCTGGGTTTTTCTGGGTTTTTTTAGCAGAATCCGAGGTTAAAATTGAAAATTATTCTAAGCACCCTAACATCCTTCTGCACATGGTTCTTATTCATAATAACAAAAGTTTCCAACAGCAGCAACAATAGCAGCACACATTTCCAGTGCTTGGTTTCTTTGGTGTATTTCAGCCATCTTGTCACTTGAGTGCATTCCTTTTGGAGCACTATATACTTTCATTTGATGTTGATGTATAATCATATGGCTCAGTTGGTTTCTACCCATATTTATGATGTTTTGATGCATTATGGTATTTTTCCAGTTCTACGTGTTTAATTATTATTTTATCGTAGTTGGAATTGTGCATATGTTCTATATTCATGTCTTTTCCATTTTGGAATATTACAGGTGCACATAGGGGCTGTGTTATATAACTCATCTTCTTCATCCTCCACCCATATAGGGATATCATGATCAATGGAAGGCTGGGTTGGAGGATATAACACTAGTTGTTTAGACAAAGGCCCATTTTTTATAGTCATGTTTCCGGCCC
The DNA here is from genome assembly GCA_034641835.2 of Pinus albicaulis. Taxonomy (NCBI): domain Eukaryota; kingdom Viridiplantae; phylum Streptophyta; class Pinopsida; order Pinales; family Pinaceae; genus Pinus; species Pinus albicaulis. Next base: position 602,921,741 of record CM076583.1, read on the forward strand.
AACAACTAATATAAGCATCTGCGGTGGCTAACCAAGGTCTCCCTAAGATGACAGGATAACCATTAAACTTGGTTTTTGGTTGCAGGACAAGGAAATCTGTAGGATACTCCCAAGAGTCAATGGTAACCATGACATCCTCAACAATTCCTTTCGGAGTTACTGTGGACCGATCTGCAAGTTGCAGAACTGTTGTAGTTTTCCTCAAATTCCCTTGGAGATTAAGTTTCAACATATTTTCCTTGGTCATGACGTTGATGGAAGCCCTAGATCAATCAGAGTGTTGGGGACTATGACACCATTTATATGCACATCAACAACTTGACTACCATGGTCTAGGTACTTTGGAAATATCACCTTCCCAGCATTAGGTTAGACAGTTGTCATACCACATTGATGGTGGGGGTATCTCTATTTCTTCTCCCAAGTTTCTTGAAGAACTTTTCATTGATTAGCCTATTGCATATAGGGACATCCTTAATGGTCTGGATAAGTGGTATATTTATACATAAACTTTCCAATTCTTCTAGGAGTTCAGTCTCCTCTGGGGTGTGCTGACTAGGGCGGATCAAGTACTCAGGAAAAGGAGGTTGTTGGATCTGAGTGTTACCTTCTTCCGTTTCCTCCTCAACCTCTATAGGTGGAGATGGAGGATAGTTTTTTGGGAGTACTCTTCCGGACCTGAGATTAACCTCTTGTATCTCCACAACATAAGCTGGATAGGATGTTTCTCCATTGGTAGCATGTTGCGCCGGTCTGTTGTTTGGGTTTGAATGGGTTGTGCAGGTATTTGGGGTAGCCTAGGTGGAGTAGCATGAGTAAGCTGAGGTTGAGGTTGGGGTGGAGGAATTAGAGAAGGTGGTTGATTTTTTTTAGGCCTTCACCCTTGGGATGGATTATTCCACTAAGGTTGTTGTGGAACATACTGCTGGAAAGGTTGGTTTATTGCTTAAGGATGATATGAAGGGTTGTAAGGCCAACTAGGAGGTTTTGACCAAGATGGAGGATTGGGGGTGTACCAAGGTTGCATGGGTGCACTCTGATTGTTGTGATAGTAAGAGTAAGGTGCAAGCATACCTTGTTGATATGGTTGAGGGCCTTGAGGCCTTCTTTGGTTGATGAAACAGAGTTTCTCTGGCATTGCTTCCCCACCTTGATATACAGCCTTAAGTCTAGGTAAGGAGGCACACTTTTCTGTGGCATGATTCTCTTCATAGACTAACCAAACCTCTATGACATTCAGTGAACATTCATTTCTTGGGTGCTTTCAGGTACATCTAGGAAAAAATATGGCCAGGTCTCTCTCTGTTTCCTCTTGCTTTTTTTTGACCTGCATTGTGTCTATTTGCAAATAAAATGTGTGCATCATGTCACTCTTGAATTCCTCTAGCATGTTTCCAATCTCATGTTTGATGGAGGTGGAAGAGGAAGGGGTATTGGATGTACTCTGGTTGGATTTTTCCTTCTGCTTAAATTCCCTAGAATGGTTCTGAAAGACATGTTTGATTGTTTCATAAGGTAGTTGGTAGATATCTCATCCTAATAGAATATTCAAGGTTTCTATCATCTCTTCTCTAATCCCTCGAAGAAGTACAAGTTTAAGTGATGTAGGATCAAGAGTACAGTTGGTTCTCTTATAGATTAATTGAAACTTCTCTTCATAGTCCTCTAGGGATTCATCAGGCCCTAGATTCATCCTAAATATCCCATCCTTAGTTTCCTTGGACCTACAGTACTCTATGTACTTGTTGTTGAAGGTCTCTTCCATTTGTGCCCAGGTAGTGATGTTGTCCCCAAGCAGACCCATGAACCAGCGCAAGGCTACATCCTTAAGGGTGGATGGTAATAGCTTCATTTTCCAATCATCAAAGATGTAGTCATAATTCCTACAGACAATACCAAATTCAAACATGAATGTGTCAAGGTCCTCAGAGGTAATTCCATGGAAGTGTGGAATAGCTGAGGGGCTAATGTTTTTCATCTTAGTTTCCCCATCTGCCTCTCTTATGGGAAAGGCTCTCTAGATCCCATCCATGGTTAAGATAGGTGAAGCAGATCCCTTAGTTTAAATAAGTTCTTCTTCTTCTTCCCCAATAGGATCTTCAAAATATTCATAAGGCTCCCCTATAGGGGGTTCAATCTCACTGCTACTGAATAAGAGTGAAGGGTGGCTAGGAGGTGATGTGGGGGTTCTAGGTAAGATTTGTCTTTGAGTATTCCTAGTCCTACGAGGCATGAAAATGAGATTTTTTTTTTTTCAATATTTATGAAATAACATGAGAAGAAAATAAAGCAGAAAATAATGCTAAAAACAAAATCAAAGCATCTACTAGACACCTCCCCAGCAACGGTGCCAAAAAGTGGTGAGCCCTGGTATTGCACCAAGAGTGCTGCAACTCCCAGGGGCTACCCTACTTTACTTTATCAACCTGGGATTCGTACAAACTTGGAGGTGACAGTGCTATATACACAGCAGATGCATTTTTCTCATGTCATCCTCTTATGCTTTACGAAAGGGTGCTATTTCTTACACTGTGATAAAAACTAGAAAGTAAATTGCTGGAAGGAAATGACAGAAAGGAAACTAAAATAAATTGCTCAAAAGGAATTACAGGAATGAAACTAATTGAATTTGCAGAAAAGTAGATGACTGAAAAGAAACTAAACTATATTGCTGAAAACAAATGACAAGAATGAAACTAATTTAATTTTCAGGAAAGAAATGACAGAAAGGAAACTAATTCTAAACCACACTTAACTTGGCCAAACAGCTAGATGCACTCTATTTATTCTATGGTCTATCTACCATGCTTCTACCCATGCAACTAATCTATCCATGACCTAATCCTAATTGAAAAAGTGTTGATTTTTCAACTTGGAGGAAAGAAAAGGGCTAAAGATGCTAATGGAGGGCTTAACACATCAAACAAGGCTTAGAAGTGGAAAGAGGTGGTTTAAACCTTATAAAACCTTATAATATGGTGAAAATATGCTTTGGAGAGGCATAATTTGAAATATGTGATGGCGTAGGTTCGATGGAGGAAATATTTGTGATATGCGATATTGCAATCGCAATATTGCAAAATTAAAGGGATAGTGGAAGTGTTGTTCGGGAGCGAGAGCGAAGTGCGAAATGCGATGCCGAATGCGATGCGAAATGTGATTGTGATGTTGTGGTGCGATTGATCATACATCTCTGAAATTTTGATCACTGAGTAAAAATATCAATAGCTTGCAACAAATTTTCAACTAGAATCGAATAACTCTTCCTAGCTCTAGCTCTGCTCTTTTTATTCTACAAGGAAGCTACCAACAGCTCCCTTGAAAATGGTGATTGATTCCACTTGACTCCAAGTAAAAATAGACTGAGTGCACTCCTCTTGGATTTTCTTGGCTGCCTCTGGAACTCGAATTTCTGGAGAGAATGATTGAGTCCACTTGACTCCAAGTAAACATAGATTGAGTGCACTTGAATCCAATTCTGTATGATAAAATCCTTATAAAAATTCTTAATAATTCATGATTTTCTGCACTCAACCTCATATTAGGCACTCGAAGTATGTTAGCCTTAATCACCACATATACTAGCATCATAAAACCAAATAATAATAAAAATGCAAGAAAAAGAGATCTAAAAAGGCAAAAAGGTGACCAGTAACCCCTCCAAATATGTCTAATGATGGAGCTCATCAGTGTCGGCCATCATATGTCCCTACATATGTCATTCAGTTGGGCGATAAATGTGACAAGGGGGTCTGTCATAACTGGTCCCAATACCTATGTGAGGAGTTCTTGATAATGTGCGTGAGGCACAAGACTAGGGAAAGTCATTCTGTTACTCATGGTTGCTATTTTTTATTGCCCTAGTCACTTGGTAGATGCCTGAGGATGCAGTGCTCCCTGAGCTTGAGCCAAGCGTATGTGAAGGAGCATGCTACGCAAATCTATGGGACTCCAAGGACCCGCAGCGCATCAAGGAGAACAAGTTATTTTGGGTGCTATTTGAAGGCACGCTGGCAATATCAATACACTCCAAGCCGCGATTGTCACCTGCAGTGTATGACAAGTACAAGCGCATTTCTGACGTCCATGTCACCATGCATAACATACAAATCAAGGCGAACAAAGATCCAGACTCGTAGAATTTACCATACATGGTCACCGAGGTGGAGGTGGACCAAGTCGTAGCAACATGGGCACCTTCATGGAAGCTTGGGCTCAAATCCACTACTCCGGTTACGGCAGGTACATCTGGAAAGGACGCAGCCCCAAAAGATACCACTCCACTAAAGGGCATAGAGTTGCGCTCCAACGGGACAAAGACCACTAAAGAAACTGCCAAAGACATCGCTAAGGGGACTGAGTAGGAACCAGAGCATGATATCAAGACTGGAGGATTTAGTGGGGAGGGTGTGGATCCCCCATGGGGTACAAAGAGCACGGGCGATTCTGCCAAGGTTCAGCGCAAGAAGCGAAAGGGATACAATTCTGAGGAAGATGCGGAAGTCACCTTAACCAAAGAGGACCTGGAAAAGATAGTAGATGCATTTTCCACCACGTCAGAAGATCGATGGATCGCTATGGAAGAGAAACACAAGGTCGTGGTGGAGGCCTTGCAATCTGGTTTACAGTTATTACAACTAAAAGCAGACTCATTGCAAGCGAGTTTGAACCAGGCGAGGCCGATCCAAGTGAGCCTTCCAGCAACAACCATGATCACCGCCACAGAAAGCAGGATTTTCCCCTTCCCGATAGAAACCATGATCATAGAGCCGCCAACCTTGTGCACACAGATCCAAGCATGCATAGAGGTTGTCCTTGACCTTGCAATGATAACGAGTGGGAAGCTACACACTCTCCACTTGTTCCTCTCTACGTAGCTACAAAGCAGAGAAGTATGTGTGCAGCAGCAACTGAGCAGGCAGAGCAGATAATTGTAGAAAAGGCAGCAGAATCCGCCCAAGCTCAGGAAGTACAGCAAGCGGTAGTTGCACAACGAGCTGAGCTAGAGCACTTAATTGACCAGTTGTGCGGAGAAGTGCCTAAAATTGTTTCTGCCTCTCCTGTGCCCTAGGAAAAAATTGAGAACTTGGTTGTTGCGTTGAAGGCTTCCAGGTCCAAAGTCTAGAAGGTCAGAGCACACTTCGAACAACAGATTTCTGCGTTGCAGGTGAAGCTGGAGCCTCAGACTCCTCCGGAGGTATGAGCCCAGCGAGCTTCATTAGTTAAGGAAGCCACCAGAGGTATTTTTGCCAACATCGCCAAAATCTATGAATTACTGGACACCACTATGGAGCCATGGTCAACAGTGCAACAAGATCCACTTCTCCAGAAAATCACTCAGGCGTTGCGTCACAAGGAGCAGGAATTTTATCAGTTGGAGGTAACCATGCCCACCCTTGTCATAGCCTAGCAAATGGTGCGCCTTTGAACCAAAAATGCTCTCGGAGAAGAAATTGAGGGGCTCTGTCATAAGAAGCAAGTTCTCAGTGATAATTTGAAACCCTGGGTAGATGAAGCAATGAAACTCTCTTAGGATCTGGACATTATGGCCAAAACCTTGAATCAGACATTGGACAGCGTCATTGTGGCTACTGAGGGGCTGACTTCGCAAAAGTTGGTCGAGATTGTGCAAAATGTAACCGCGCAGAGTGAGAGAATTCTACCGCCATTTTCCACTTCCCTAGACTAACTCTAGAGCAAGATGAAGATCCCACTAGCGTTGTGACTTGGGACGAGTCACAAAAATTTTTTGGGGGCCTGTTGGAGCGAGGTCCCCTGAATGCAATTTTGGACATAATTTTGTAATATTTTGAGTAGTTTATTCGTGCGCTGCAGAAGTTAAGGGACTTTGGGATGGGTCAAAGTCCCTCATGCATTATAATGGGTGAAAAGGGTAGATCTAGGGGTCGCAAACAACGGTTTTTGAACCCTAGTATAGTGCAAGCTAAATATATAAATAAGAGTGTAGGATGAGTCGAAGAGTAAATTTTTGGTAAGATTATGGTACGTTTTTCATGGTAGATCTACTGTAAGGATTTTTTGCAAATTTTTCTGGGTAAGGACTCCTGCTAGCTATGTGTGCGGACCCCACTGGCTGTGTGTGCAGGTATGTGGAAGAGTCTGTAAGAAGAATCTGAAGTATTAATGAATGGAAGGACATTTTTTTGATATTAATTGTCTCTGTGATATGTTATGAGTTGCATTGCATGTTATTTCTCTGTTATTTATGTGATATTGAATGTTGTTAGTTAATTGATGGCGCACATGTATTAGATGCTTAAAGTAATTATGAAAGAATAGATCTATTAATATTGAGTTACATTGCTCCTGTTAATTTATTATCTTGTGAGTTACGGTTTGCACGCAAGTCGTTCTGTTCAGCATAATGTTAAGGGTTTCTAGTTAGGGATTTCTCTGCGCAGACCTGTTCTAGATATTAAGGCACCCACTTCATTAAATCTCTCTCTCTTATGGTGTGGAAACCTTGTTCCAGTACCCTCCCATACTACTTCGGGTGAGACCTTGACTTGCACAAGCAGATCATTGTCAAAAGGGCCAGTAGTACAAGGGTTTGTTAGTTAAACTCAAAGCTAAACCTGGGTCAAGACCCCTCAAACCAACAGAGGGGGTGAGCCCCGTGGGCCAGCCCCCTCCCATATGACTATGTTGCAGAGACTGTGGGCAGAGTCGAATTCAACAGGCGGAGTATTAACTCTCAATCCAAGTTTATTCCACTAAGTCGCGGGTTAACTGCTAATTAAAACTAGTTTATGAAATACGGTTGAGGCGCAGTTAAGACGTGCTTATCATAGTTAAGCATGGTCTTAACTTTTCATTAATCCAATTTCTAATTGGCGGCGTAGTTAGCGGAACCACCTAATTCGGTGGATCCACCAGATTGTCAGAGTTATCTGGAGTCTTCTCCATATTTGGAGGAGATATTGTAGGAAAAATTGTTTTGACCATAATTGGAGAAATTTTCGACCAATTTTGGCTCATGAAGAGTCATTCTAGGTATATTTTGATGTTTTGGACATTTTGGAGCAGGTTGTAGAGGAAATAAGAGACTATAAACAAAAAATTTTGCACAATTGAGATAATACAAAGGCCCATGCCATGGAAACTGGACCAAGGAGATGTAGCCCAGGAGGGGTGAACTCCTTCATCAAAACAAAGTGTTAATGGATCAATTGTGATGGTTTTTTGTGTGTTTGTTTGTTGATGTTTAGCATTTAGTTTCAATGCTTTTATGTTCAAGTATTAAACTTAATCTCCACACATTTACTGGTTAATCAATCATAAGCACTTCAATAAGCCCATGTACAAGAAGCAAAGATTAGCACTTTTAATATAAATCTAAAGATGAAATTAGCACAACAAAACTAACATTCAAATTCAAATCGCATATAAATAACAAAAACACTGAGGATAAAATCACCATAAATTCTACATTGAATCCAGTACATTTACACATAAATTACCAAGAAAAGGAATTCTTATTAATGAATGCAAAATTCAACCTGGTATGGGACTACCATGTTCCACTCGACCATAGATTGGTTGAGCCAAATCACCCTTCATCCAATCACCCCTGTGCCATATTCCAAGCATGAATGTGGGACTCAAACCAAAATAACCAACCAGTGCTTCTCGAGGCTAAACCACCTCACCCTCCTCAATAGAAATTGGCTTTACTGCAATCCTCACCGGATCACTAGGCCAAAATAATAAACATGTAATACCAGGATTTACCATGATCTACACCAAATCAATAGGCCAAAACAAGCATGGATGCCACTAGATTTCTCCACCTACACTGTGAGGAATTTTCATGTCTCCTAATCTCTAGGCCTTACCACAATCCACATCAGATCACTAGTCCTAAACCGAGACTCCATCCTCCAGAATTTACCGTATATCCCATCTTGGGATTCCTATGCCTGATGGGGAGCACCCACCTCTAGGCTTTATCATATATCCCACCATTCACCGATGGATTCCTAGGCCCACCGAGGCAACATAAAATTTGGTTTTACCGCAACCCACATTATGGTTCAATGGTTACTTGGAAATGTGTTCTTTCATTCATAGATCCACCTCACTCAGCTTTGAATCCATCTGAAAATCTAGCCCAACCAAAACATGAGAACCCCATCACAACATGGCTATCCGGAAATGGCAAGGCTAACTGACTACAAGGAAAAGACACTCTAGCAGATATTTTTGAGGAATCCCTTATAAAAATAGCCCAGATATCTGTTTGTAGTGGAGGTCACTGGGGGAGGTTGGCGGGTGGATGTTTTTGCGGAAGTTATTTTTGCGGTGCGTTTATAATCCTAACATGCACTGGTGCGCTTGATATATATGTGATGCACCGGTGCGTATTAAAGGCTAAAAAAATGTTGCAGAGTTATTTTTAAGTATTACGAAAACAATGGTGCACTTCATACAGACAACGCACTGTTGTGTTTTATATAAATCACACCAGTGCATACTAACAAATGGAACAGCAAGACGCTCAACATTTCGGTGCTATTTACTAACGACGATGGCCCAGTGTTGTTTATGTACACCGACGCACCGGCATAGGGTTTTTATTCAAAGGAAGCATTGTGCACTTCGTAAAATCTAATCTTGTGCGTCTTATTAAACCAGTGCACCGTAAACAAGTGGAGTGCGCCATTGATACAACCGCTTGGTGCGTCTCATAATCGAGTGCACCGAAAAAGGGTTAATTTAAAAATAAAAAAAATACTAGTCGTAAAATTTTCATTTTTACTTGTTTCAGTGTTGTAGAGCTCTCAAGCACCAGTGTGAATTTTTCGTCTATGAGGTGCCTTGCCATCAGTGCTCCCATTGCCCGCATTGCTCCCATCCATTGCTCACAGCGTGCAGTTTGAATTTTTCAAAACGGTGGGAAAATTTCATTTTGAGGGTTTCATTGCAAATATTCCTCTTCCACATGCAAATGTGGAAGTAATTTACTTTTTCCTCACCAACTTAAGATTTTAGCAAATTAATTTTTAAAATTGGGCTAAAATTCACAGGTTTTTTGAAAAAAAAAAATCTTGTGTGATGCGTTCGATTCATTCGGCTCACACCATTCCCAGTGCTCCCTGTAAATTTATAGGCCGTACCGTGAATGGTGTTAACAGAAACCGCACTAGGTGGTTAATGGGACAGCCCACTGCAGTAGCAAGACAAAGCGCGTCGCAATAACAATAAATACTGCGGTGTGTGTCAGTTTTCGGTCGCACCAACAATTTAAAATTTTTTTAAATTAACAGTTTATTTACGATGGTGCATTAGTATTTTGGGACGCACCGGCATACTTTATGTATGGTGGTGCATCAGTAAAACATATCGCACCAGGGAAGTGTGTGTTTGGTACCGCACCGCCAATGGTAAAATGTTGCAAAATTGTGGTGCGTTGCGCTATAACCAACATCACGGGGCGGATATGTTTTGTCAACGCACCACTAAGTAACAGTTTTTTGTTTTCGCAATGCATGAGGTTTTTTAATACGCGCTGTGAAAGGTGCGTGATATAAATGTACACACTGTTGGTGGTGTGTGACTGTTTTTTGTGGCGCACTGAATGTTTTTTTCGATAAAATTTATATCTATATATTTGTAAATAAATTTGTCATTTAATAAAAAAAAAATAGGTTTCAATGTATGAGGGAGGCTGCTGTATTTAATATGTGAATCATTCAGTGACGTCAACATAGAGAGGAAAGACAACAACAAGAGTAGAGGGATGACAATTATAACATGATACAACAGTGGGAGGCAAGGGAGAGGGAGAGACTATTGTACCCTCGCCCTATTACATCACCCATCCAGTTTCTCTTAAGGGAGGTAGACCTCCTTAAGTTCTACGAGGAGGCTACATCCCTGAAGGGGAAGAGTGGGTTATTAGGACAGTTGATCTATAGGTGGGATGCCCACCTACAGGTATTCCGTGTCGATTTTGACCACTGGTACCGGCCCACTAAGGAGGAAATTTATTTTATTACTGGTCTATCTAGGAGAGGGTAGTATTTTCCCCAGTTCCCCGATGTCCTCGTCGGTTATGCAGAAGGGAGTCAGTAAGTGTACTCCCAAAGATACATTATGGTTGATATACTTTCCTACGAATTTTCATGTGTCTGGTGGAAAACTACGCATTACTTCTTTTGTTCCAGAGGAGGTTAGGTGCCTCTCACTATTATTGACGACCATTTCACATTATACCAGTGACGGGAAGTGCATTATTTGTGCTCTTTTATTTTATGTTGATTTTTTATTCCAGAGCCCACGACTTGTTAGATGGTCTACCATTTTTTTGTGGAAGTTTTGTATAGCCTAGATATATGTCGTTCTCAAGCACGTGGGAGGTTGAACTTCCCTTTTGCTTTAGATTTGCTTTGTTTATTTTTTAATAAGTTTTCAGATATGAGGCCTATTTTTGTGTGTTAGCCTCGTAGGCTGATGATACAGGTATAGATTTACATGTAGGGCGAGATGATGCCCAAGAGGGGCATTTCCGAGTATGGCCAGGATTTCTAGTGATGCACTGGAGCTACTAGCCAGTGTGTATGATCACATGTTCGTGATGGTGTTGTGTCCTTACACGGGTTTGGATTGGCGAGGGTGTACCAACATCCTCTTCACACAGGATGAGCCACTAGATCCTAGAGGTAATATTAGTATTTTATTTAAATTAATATATTTTTAGTTTATTGTCTTAATTAATTAGAATAAATTTTATTCAAACATGTTCTTTAACTTGTTTTATTAAATTTCTTAATGAAATTGTCTAATTATTTTATATATTTTGTAGATATTGTCACATTCATTAGGGACATGATTCCACCCCCACCGGATGATCTTGTAGATGACAAGGAGATGGAAGAGGCCGCGGATCAGGGTGACAGACCTCCTCCGGTGTAGATACCCGTGGTCATGCGGTGTAGGGTGGACATTCGATTCAAGATGGAGTTGGGTGACCAACCATGTATACTCCTGGTTAATGAGGGAGTCTTCCCTGGGATGATCAGAGAGATCCATACTGATCGTACGCTCACAGAGCTCTGGAGGGACATTCCCCGCGATATGATGAGCCTTATGTGTCATATCGTCTGAGCTTCTAGTTTAATGGAGGCTAGGAGGGATAGGTGCCATGGAGATGAGTGACACAACAGCTCATTAGATGATCATGATCATGAGGGGAGTGATCATTCTAGTACTCCACCTCCTCCTCCTTCACCTTGCATCGGAGATGAGCAACCAATATCTATTCCTGAGAAGGAATATTCTGAGCAGGCACCATCTCAGCAAGCACCTCCTGAGCAGACACCATTTGAGTAGGCACCTCCTAAGTAGGCACATCCATCTGAGCAGGCACCATCTCAGCAGGCACCTCCTGAGAAGACACTTGTTGGAGAAAAAGGGTGACTTATGGGCAAGACCTAGGTTCATATTCGGGGCCAAAAGGATTTCACTGTAGTCTAGGACAAGTCAAAATTTTCACCCTACTCAAAGAGATCAGGGAGTCTCACATGAGAAGTGTCGTGACCTTACTAAGATAAAATATCTAGACCCACACTATTGAAGAGAAACTACTTAGAAACTATCCAGACATCAAAGTTATGAAGAAACACTCTTGTTACATATTTATCAAGAGATAAACTACCATTTAATAGCTATCAAGTAAAGCTATCAAAAATTTTGAAATCACCAGTCATACATCACATATAAGAACTATCTAACATACACATCCTCAGGTCCACAAAATAGCTTCAATATATTATATTATATGATCAACATAGTACATATCAGACTCTGCAGAGTACAGCATAAACAACACTTTACATCCTTGGCTCCACAGAGCTTCATGTGACACAAAACCAAACCTATTCCCTCGAAATATCACTGAGTGAACTCTCTTTTCCCTTGCTTATCTATCTCCTCTGTCACGCACTATCAGTCTTCACCCTTTCTTTGCTTGGTTGTTTTACTGCGCTCCACCATTTCCTATTTTCTTCCACGGTTGGCTCTGCCTCTGTGAGTCTTTATGCTTGTTCGTTGTCACATGTCCTTTCCATCTATAATGTTGCTTGTTTACACTCTGCCACCTATCTTCCTCTTATCCGCAACCCACAACAGCTCCCTTCCTTTCATAACAGCTCTCCACCACTCTATATTCCCGTAATTGGTCATCCGCAACTCAAAAACGGTTTTCCCAAAACAAAGGCCCCAACAGGCCCTAACCACAACCTATTGACTCGTCTCGATTCAATTTTCTCTGGGTGTTGCGGTCCCTATTTGACCATCGGTTTTTGTCTTAGACTGGTCTTGTTTGGCTGCGTCCTTTTTTTGCTCCATTTTCTTTGGTTCCCCATCTTCTAACAAAGGCCCCAACTTCGGGACTTTTTGCATGGATTTTGTTCCGAGCTCCATGAAGTCACTAATCACTTCTTGCCATTTTTTCATCAATGATTTTGTTTCACTTACAACTTTTTCAGCATGCGTGGCGTCAATTGGTTGTGGTAGGTCAGTAAATGTTGCATTGAACTTTGGATCTGCTTCGGAAACCAATTTTTATATTGTCTCGGCTTTATGTTTAAACGGCTTCCTGAGATCCTGTAGGAGCTACTTTGTCTTTGCTGAGTTCACTTCAATTTCTTGTATTTTTAGCTGCAGAGCATCGGCTTGATCGTATAGTTGTCTACGGTTGGTTGGATCAAGTGTTCCTTTAATTTCAGTGAATATTTTTTGCAGTTGTTCTGAAACAGGTTGCGCCTTCATCGTCAGTGAATTCGAGCATTCATGGATTATATCGAGAAAAGTGTATGCTTTCGTAAAAGTGCTCCCAAGTGTCTCCTTAAGCTAGCTCATCTGCTCTTGCCTTCTATGCATACACTGTAGAAGGATATTCTAGTGTTGTCTTTACTAATAGGGCTTGCTAGAGCTCTTGGTTTGCACTTCCCAGATTTGTGCACGTTGTCATAATGTGAATGGAACATTTGACTACTGGTCAAGACCACATATCTGTTGGTGTGGCTTCAACTACATTGGTGATGGTTGGCCAAAGCTCCTGGAAATTCTTAGTGATCTAATCGATTTGTTGTTGAAGGGTATTTCTTTCTTGTTGTAAGTGATTACGCTCTTCAGTGAGCGTTGTAATCTGTTGATGATGTTGCTCATACCTTAGAAGAAATTCATTGTGAAGGGACTCTGCTTGTCGAGTTGTTGCCTATATGAAACTAAAAATTTGACTGGGTCCCCAACTCTAAAGATCTCCACTACTCGTCATCTCAGGGCTAGGATTTCTCTCTCTGAGCGGCTGACCACTAGCAATGGAACATTCAGATTGATCTTTTGGAGAGTTAGGTTGACTTAGTAGAATGGTTGGCGGTTCGGTGGTATGGAAACTAGTGGAAGGTAGGTCAGTGGGTAGGAATTGTTGCAATGCCAGCATCAATTGCTGAAATGGATTAAGATAAGTCTCACTGGACGTATTTTCAGAAAGGGGTATATCATTATGAATGAGTAGATTTAAAAATGTCCCCGATTCTATCTTAATTGAATTAACCTCGGTTACTTGTACTGTACCCGAGTTAACTTCTGCCTTAGTATCGTTATCCATTACCGTGCATGTAGGTATCGCAACAAAAATTGTTGTGGAAGTGGATGCGGTGTGGGTTGACTGATATTTGGAAGAATTAGAGGTATGTGGTGATGAATTTTTAGTAATTGGTGATGAGGATGCCGATGCACTTTGTGATGATGAAGAGTTGGGTTATGGTAGGATGGGGGAAGTTTGAGTACCCATTTCTAGTTCCTCTTTGATCGGGATTCTTGTGACTATCTATTGCACAGGATCCTCCTCTGTTAATTCAACCACCTGGTCAGATATTAGAGTTATGGCTCTCTTTCCCTTAGGCCCTGGGATGGGTGGTCTGGTCGCCTTGTTCTTGTGAAATGGGGCAATGGTCGGTTGTGAATGAAAATGGAAGGTGGTGGAAGGGAGAGCGATGAGGATTGGGGTTGTCAATGATGGCGACCCTAAATTAAATGTTTGAAATTTACTGAATGATGGAAATGTAGAAGAGTTTTCTCCAATAATTACCATGCAGGCATTATTGAAAGCTTGCACTTGTGTATCCAGCTTCTGAATCAATGGTTGGAGTTCCAACTGTGATACCCTGTGAGTTGTTCTGCTAGTATTTCTCCTGGTAGAGGGTGTGGAAGCATAGCATAAAAATAATACTTGCGCTCCCCTTCTCTGATTTCTCCTGCTACTGGCCAAGAAGAAACTTTTGTGTGGAAAGCATCCTCTGTCAATTCGAATCTCAATGGTTTCTTATGGAAATTTTCTGTCGCAACACATTCGGGTCTAATCCACGTATGGGCGTGTGAGATGTCGAACCATATTTGATGAGAGTTTTTGTCTAGAAGAGTTCTATGAATTCTTTTTTGTGCTTGAACAACATCGAACATCAATTTGTACCAATCTGTGAATGCCTCTTCCTTGATTTCTTTACTGCTAGGGTCCCCTGAGATCCTCCACAGTGTGTATCTGAGAGCCATTGGTTGATCTTCACTTAAATCTACAAGAGGCCACTTCCCTAGTGGAGACCACTTCCACATAGACAACGCCATGATTAAGTATCCATATATAAATCTTGTGGCTCTTTCGAAGTTGTCCTCACAAGCTTCAAATAGCTCTTACAGCAGAAAGGCACGCCAATTGAGTTGCACTCCCTGTACATAATGCTCTACAACTAAGATGGTGTCCAGAGTACACTCCCCCTTTATGTAGTGCCTCATCGTCTTTCCTACTATCAAATAACATGCAAAATACACATTGGGTACATTGATGAGGTCTATATTTTCCCCCTTTCCTCCTCTCCCGATCCCATATTTCCTATAGTAGTCAAATTTTCCTACCTTCTTCAATCTTTTAGAAGTATTCTGAAAGTCATTCGATACATCACTCCCTATAGCTAATAACCCTGTAATTCTATGGACATCCTCTACATGAATTGGAATTTATTTTCTGAGCCAGAGCGACCCATTATGAATTCTGTTGATGTGGAGCTTCGTGCATTGCATAGTCGCTCTTGTTGTACCGAACACCAGTAAACTTCTCAAGTGCAGGATTGTAGACCTCTGAATACCTTTGAAATCCGGATGAACTATTTCCGCTTTGCTAGCACTCTTCTTCACATGGTTTTCAATATACACTTTCCTCTTCAAAGCAGGAAATTGGAAAGAGTCTGTAAAATCTGTATCTATCAAGGTTGCATTATCATACATGCCTATCAGTGGCTCCAGCTTTTGAATTCTCTCAACAAGTTCTGGTTCAACTACCGAAACCACTGTCTTCATCATACCTCTTCTCTTGTAATGCACCATTATTGTTTTCGGTCTATGCCTTTGAACTCCTACTGATATACTATGGTTATCCATTATAGCAGTTTCCTCTTCTTGAAATTCACAGTTCTCTAGCACTTTGATTTTTCCTTTCTCCATGCAGATTAAGTAGGAATGTTGGCATGAATGGCATTGATGCAACTGAATAACTAATTAATTTTCCCTGGTTCCCCCCGCGGCTACAACCGTGTGGTTAGTTACTCGGATGAGGTGGAATCTGACTCTACTGACAGTGGCTTCAAAATTTGAGCGGACATGATGGCTAATTATTTTTGCCTGATGTGGAAACTTTATTATAGAATGGTGTTTCCAATTATGGAAAATATTTTCAAATTTTTGGCTAACACTACTGACTGACACTGACATGATGCCTAATTATGACTGAGTGATGGCTAACATGCTTGATCATATAGTCACTACAACCCCCCCCCCACCCCCGACCACAATTGGTTGTGGTATGGTCCCCATGCTGCAACGTTGTGGCGACTGAGCATTCGTGACCGATACCTTATTTTCATGAGGCTTTGTAACCTATCACCAGAAACTGACTTATTTTTTTTTAAATGGATGTCTTTCTAACCTACTGACTCATCTTGGGTGCAAGAGAGGTATTAACTTCTAACTTACAAACTTCTCTCGGGTGCGAGAGTTATTCAAGAGAAAATTTTCTTTGTTCATTCATGGTAGGGTTTCAGGCGTGCGCCATTCACCCATCCTGGTAATATTTCTTCGTCTAGTTGCGCTAGTTTTACCGCTCCTGAGTCACGGATATATATGACGTAGAATGGTCCCATCCAACGCATTTGAAGTTTCCCTAGAAATTTCTCAAACTTACTGTCGTAGATTAGTACTTTGCCGCCAATCTTGAATTTATTTATTTTGATATGGCAGTAGTGCCAGGATTTCTGTCTATGTTTTTCCACTTATTGATGAGATTCTGCAAAAAATCGTGCTTCCTCTAATTCATGCAGTTCATGGAGGTGTTTTGTGACAGATTCGCTTCAGAAATTTGTGTTTTTGAAGCAATTAATATATTGGGGACAGTAAATTCAGCTGGCACCGCTGCTTCTTTCCTGTATGTTAGGTCCCCGTAATTTGTCAGACTGGAAAGACCAAATGTACAAGCGTAACATCAAACCGGTCTTTGAAGTCTTAGGACCTAGCCTTCCTGGACTCAGAGAGGGCTCTCTCTATATTTGTATGAAAGATGTAAACTTGATTGATTTTAGGTTTTTTATTTTAGGCTATTTATAAGGATTAGGGTTCGTTTGTTTGTTTGGTTGGTTGGGTAGGTCGTCAAGTAGAACAGATAGAGTAAGAGAGGTTTGACCATTGTTCTATGGAGTCTGCAAAAGGTCTTGATAAGTACAACAATAGGTCAAGGGTGTCTGGGAGGGCAAGTATAACAAAGCCAAATGGATCTTCAAGGCTTATGTGAGTGAAGTGAACATTAATTTGTGGAATAAGTAGGTTTAATGGGCAGTTAAGAATCCTTTAACAAGTATTATAACAAGAAATGTTGGGAAATTAGCTCCAAACATAGAAGAAAAGAGATATCAATGCCTTAGAAATAAGCCACTTCGAGGGGGCAACATCCAATACATTACATGAATGAAAAATTCTTGGATGATACAAATGACCAAAACCTCCTTCTATATATAGGAGTCCATGGGGCCACAATATAATCCTAGTGGGGCCACAATGTAATCCTAGCCGACGTAACAATAATAATTTAAGGGAAAACTAATAAAAATATGGGGGTTACAGGGATACAACAATAACAATAACGGGGGATACACTAACATAATAAGGGACTACACTATTATAATAAGGGACTTAACATGCCCCTCTCCTTCAAACAAGTGTTGTCCTCAACGCTTGATTATTTCTTAATGCTTCTGTATAAAACTCTCATCCTCCCATGTGGAATCTTCTACAGGAAAGTTCTTCCACTTGCTGAGATACTCTAAAATTGATCGTACTTTTTGAGTTCTTGTTTTTGTGACTGCTTCAGAACTTCTTTCGATGTGATGTTGATCTTCCTGTTGTTTCATTAGATTCTGAACCAAAGTTAGGTTATCCTTTGAGAGTTTGAGAACTTGTCGTTGATGCTCGATATGATCTTCCACTAATTTATCATCCATATTAGCTATTATTTTATCCTTTAAACCATCCAACTTAGCCTCAATTTCTACTTTTAAACCATCTATGTCATCTTCGGTTTCTCTTCGTAAGATCGAAATTTGTTGCACTTGGTACCGTAATTTTGATATCTCATACTGCAATTCTTCCTCTTCATGCATCATAGTATATATTTTTGAGGGCTTAATGGGTATGGAATTATTTTTTGGAGGCATTATAGAACCCAATACTGATAAAAATTCTAAAATATGCCCTTGGAATCACTTCAAACTGCTTTTTCAAACAAACGTTATGCAATTTTAAAAACCAAATACACACATTTTTCTTGATTTTGAGGAACTCGATATTGAAACTGAATTATCTCTATGATTTTGAATCTTCAATATCTAAAATTTGGCCCTGACATAGCCCCCTGAATCTTCTTTCAATTTCCATAGGTCTAACTTGATTTGGATTCTTCAAGACAAAGTTATTTCCAATCTCCCACAATGACCTAATTATGGATTGGTTCAGTAGAGCGAACTTGTACGGCTTGCCACGTGTCACTTTTTTCTCCTTTGGATCTGAAATTTATAAAAAGGAAACTATAGTCCGTTTACTTCCGTCACTTTTTATAGAATTCCAATCCGATGCTCAGAGAGAGAGTTATGAAAATTTTCCCACGATCACCTCTTTGAGATGAAATTCAGGAGCCTGAAACAGACCTAACTTCCATAGATCATATTTCCAAAAATATTGTGAACCAAGCTCTGAAATTTTTCAATGATGTTCCTCGGGATTTCCGTTTCACGTTCTAAAACTTTCAACTTCTAAACCTTCGTGGAAAAAACATTATAGCGAAAATTCCGCGATGACCTTTTTAAGTGAAATTCAGAAGCTTGCAAAAAGACCTAATTTCCACTAATCCTATCTCCGAAAATATTGTGAACCAAGCTCTGAAATTTTGCGAAGATGTTCCTAGGGATTTCAGCTTCGCACTCTAAAAATTTCAGCTTCTAAACCTTCGTAGAAAACAAGTTATAGAGAAAATTCCACGATGACCTGTTTGGAGCAGCGAAATCCTAGAATCCAAAGCTCTGATACCAAAAGTTGGAAAACCAGCTCCAAAAATAGAATAAAAGAGATATCAACGCCTTAGAAATAAGCCACTTCGAGGGGGAAACCTCCAATACATTACATGTGTTAGTCAGCTATAAAATTTGTCATATCAAATGCTGGCTAAATCATTTTTGGAGCCTTCAAGAAACAATTCTTATTACTAAAAAATGTTATCTCTTGAAGACTCTTGAAGGCCTCATGCCCTTCGTCTAAATCTTCACTGTTGTTTCCATTTTAAACTCAGAAATTCTGCTGATTCCATAGAGGAAAGACTGCTACAAAACACCCTTTTCCCTTTTTCCACTTCGAACTAACCTTCATTTTTTCCCCTTTCATTCCCATGGAATTCTTCTATTTTCCATTTGTTTCCCATTTTCCCCTTCATAAAAACCTCTTTACAGAGTTTAAAAATCCTTTTTAACTCTGCCGAAATCCTCAAAATCCCTCTGAAAACCATTGAAAATCCATAAAAACACACTTTTTATTGCAGGCTTAAGCCCCCTCATGCTAAGTCTTAAACCACTTCCCCTCCATGTGCCCCAGCGCTAGAACCAAGTGCTAAGGGTCCCAAGCACTTATCGCATCAGAGGATTTTTGAAATGGTTAGATCGAAAAGACAAGGCCCGACCTCCGATTGCAATTGGCCCCTTTTTTATAAATACGCCCCGGGCATATTGTATTTCACAAAGACCAAAGGCCCCGCAGTCGGGCGCCAAACCATATTATAAATATATAACCCGCCCCTATACATAAAAACCTTTGCTTTATGTTATTTTTTGGTTTTCACATGATATCAGGGGTTTTTCGCTGTCTGTTTTTAAAAAGAAATCTCCGTCGTTGATCTTGAGCTGATCAAATGGCCCATGCATCATTGCATCGCGAGTTTCATCGGGCGCGTTTTATTTCTTCCCCTGACTGATATTTCCCCGACCAATCGTGAGCCGTCGATCTCCTTTCTGCCTTCCTTTGATCCGATGGTCCTCATTTCATTCCAATTGCAAAGTTTTCCCCCGCCTTTGAACCTCCCCGATCTATCCTCCACCATCGATCTGATCTGCAGATCGACGGCCCCAAAATCATCGCATCAGAGTTTTTTCTGTTGGCTCATTTAAAAAGTTTTATTCACAAACCGCCGATTGCGATCTCCCGATGCATCTCCCACCGTCGATCTGATCTGCAGATCGACGGTCTACATTTGATCGCATCGGATCTTTTTCATCGGGTACGTTTTTAACATTTGTTTTTTCCCCCGCCGATTGCGATCCTCCGATTGGATCTGGACCATCCACGTGTCCAGATCGGACGGTCCTAGATCATTCCCGCATTACTTCATCACCCTCCACCCTCGCCAAAGGTTTAACCTTAGTTTTTCGCATTTTCTTGTTAAATCCGAATAATGTGAATCCTTCACATTATTAGTCTGCCGCTTATCCCGACTGTTGATCTTCTTGATCAATCATCAATCAACGGCCCTGACTTAATTATCCCTCCACTCTCCTTTTTAAACCTCTTATACGCATTTCTCCACCGTTGGTTGATGCCATCCAATGGCCACGCTCCTCCCCGCAACCTCTGAAGAAGTTTAGCCAATAACGCAGGATTTTTCAATAAGTTCTGTATTTTCCAGGTGTTTGATGGTTTATCCATTAAGTTAAAGAAAGGCCAAAGGCCGGGAAAGACGTTTCCCGTGCATTTGATTCATCAAAAGAAACCATTCGTAGGGTTTGAACTCCACGTCTCGTCGATGCTTCATGGGCATTGATGCCTCACGAGCCCTGCACAACACTGCACATCGACAAGACGTAGTGAATAAAATCACAATCAAAGAGTATCAGTGTTGAAGATTTAAACACGGAAGGTACAGAAGATTGAAGACAA
This sequence comes from Pinus albicaulis, assembly GCA_034641835.2. Lineage (NCBI taxonomy): Eukaryota > Viridiplantae > Streptophyta > Pinopsida > Pinales > Pinaceae > Pinus > Pinus albicaulis. Next base: position 602,942,282 of record CM076583.1, read on the forward strand.
TTTTGGGGGGATTACGGCTAAGATTGATTATCAAAAGCCTAATCCCCCAAATTAAACACAGTTAAATAAAATCTTGAATGTTTATCAGACAGAAGGCCTCCACCACCACATCTGAGGAAAATTGATTCCTCCCAGCTACCACAAATCCACATGTGCCTCAAAGCATTCAAAACAGAGGTCGAAGTTATTGTTCAAAATCAGATATTTTCCTCAACGCAGCCGAAGAATTAAATCTGCCAAAAAGAACTTAATGTAAAATATCAGCAGAGTTATTACTACATGAAACAGAGCCTTAAAAGTCAACAAAATCTCCCACCGAGTTTAAACTTAAATGTAAACCAATTAATACAGTGAGAATATATGTACTCTTCTCCATTGAGCCCCTCAAAGGCCGAGAAGTCATTAGTCTTTATTAATTGCCTTGGGAGATCTTTTATCAGATCTCACCTCCTCATTCTTCTATAAATACTTCTATAGAAGATGAGAAATTGTTGGTTGGTTTTCTTATTACTAGTTGTAATACTGAAACTCTCTGAAATAAATACATAGTCTGTTGAATTTGAAGAAGAAATTGAAGTCTTGGAAGCCTTGACGATGTCGTTGCATGCTTGTTCTTGAGAAGGCTCTATCATTGGATCCATGAGCTTGGCTGTTGGTGAAGTATTCTGAACTGTTTAAATGTTTTCTCCTGTTTTCATTTTGTTCCATAATTTCTTACTACAGTAGGATAGAAAGTATTAGGCTAAGAAATGACTCTTGGAAGCACCTTAGACCTGTTCATCCTTCACTGTTTTATGTTTTCTTCTGCTGAAGTATTTTAGAGTCTTTAATCTCCCTCTTTAGTATTCATGCTTGTTTATTTCCTTAATATTTTGAAATAGTTGGTTTCAGCATGATTTATGGTTCTCCCTGCTTGTCTGCTGCCACTTAAAGGCTGTTATTGAAGTCTCCCTTTGAAGTTCCCTTGTTTACAGTGACCAAGGGAGTCTGTTCTGATCTTGCCCCTTGTCTTCTCTTGAACATTTTCCTTAAAGGTCTTTATAATGGTGATCATAGATGTATTTAGGTGTTCCCTCTTCTATGACTGCAATTATAAGTGAATATTTTATGTTTTCTAAGTCATTTGAAATAAAATATTTGAGGAAATAGGGTGTTCCCTGAATCTTAGATTTCATTTTAAAAGTTGTTTTGAAGTCATATTTGCTTGAAGTGTGATTTGTAGAATTCATGGTTAGCCCTGTCTATCAAATAGCTCTTTATTGTTCAAGTAGTGCTTTCAAATTCCCTTAGTTGAGAATTAATATTTCTCTTTCCAAATCATTGATGTCCATCTCATTCCAAAACCAAAGGATCCTGCGACCAAGTTAGATTTTCCCTTTTATATCCCATATCCATTAATGAGTTTGTCATAACCCCTTTTATACTCCATTACCCAATGAAACTGATATTCCTTCTTTCTATCTACCTTTCCTATACCTTTCACATTCTTCTGTATCAATTCCAACCAAACAAACAAACAAACCCTTGCACTTAATAACTAGTCTAAAACCTATACTAAAAGCACACAAGATAAACCTTTGCAAACAAACATTTGAGAGATCCCTCTCTGAGAACAGGAGGACTAGATCCTGTAACTCTAAAGATTGGTTCTGATGTTGCCTTTTCTTTTGATTTTCCAAACTATCAAAACACGGGACACCAACAACATGAATGAACAATTCTTGGATGATACAAATTACCAAAACCTCCTTCTATATATAGGAGTCCATGGGGCCACAATATAATCCTAGTGGGGCCACAATGTAATCCTAGCTGACCTAACAATAATAATTTAAGGCACAATAATAACAATATGGGGATTACAGGGGTACAAAAATAACAATAAGGGGGACTACACTAACATAATAAGGGACTACACTATTAATATAGGGACTTAACAAGAAAATTCTTTAAGAACACTATGCATAAAGAAATAACCAAAGACATGGCATACCATTAGCTTCTTTGACTAAACCCTAGCAAGTAAACATCAAGACAACAGTCCAACAAACCATAGAGAGCAAAAAACTTGTAAATTCTCTAGTGATTTCACCTTCAGGCAAAGAAAACATTCAATATAACATATAGTAATGATAAAAGAGAAGGGAACTCCTAAAATTCCGTAATCATACTACAAAGAACTTCAAAGGAACCATTCAATATGGAAAAAATGGTAGGTAAAACCATAAACCTCTTCAATCAAACCCTATTTAGCAGTACTTTGAAGAAATACCTCAAAAACCATGTTTAAGTCATACCAAAGGCAGGGCTAACCATAAACTACTTTGACAAGGGCTCCATTAAATATTTTTTTAGATAAAAAAGCTAAGTGGGATTAGAGAGAAACTAAGAATTCTCTAAATTGACCTAGCAGAGGAAAACATACAAGCAATAGAAAGAAGACAGAGCTAATGTGCCTCTAAACAACATTTCTTAGCCTAAACTTTCTATCCTATTGCATGAGAAAGATGAAACAAACTAAAAAACATAAGAAAAAAAGCACTAATTTAGAAGGAAATCACCATTAACCATGCTCATGAATCCTACAAGTGTGCTTGGCTCCATTGTCATCCAAATCAAAGCATTCATAACACTCCAAAGCCAATTTCTCCTCAACTCCAAGTCTATGTATTAAGTCTAACAATCAACCAACATGTACAATGATGCCTTCATGCAGTATTTAACTTGAAAAGGAGGTTCAAAACCCTAAATATGGTTTTAGAAACCATTAATTACTCATAAATGTTATTTTTGTCCTATGATACCATGCAAGGCCCAAGGCATAAATATCCTAATTCATTAAATGCAAAAATAACTCCTCAACCAACTTTGGAAAAAAATTGACTTTGAGGCTCCTCAATAACTTCCAAAATATCTCCAAGTGTGTTTTGTTGACATTTTTGCAGGGGCGTGGCACTGAGGTTCAAGGGCACAGTGCCAACACTGGGAAAAATTGTATGTATTGTAACCAAGATTTGAAGGCCTTCTAAGTGTCCAAATGAGCTCCATGATAGCTCATTGGAAATCATGTCCTGTCTAGTTTCCAAACATACCTTTATTTTTCCATTTGGTGTCCATTTTCCTTCCCAAAAACACATTCTCCAAATATTGCTCAGGGCGTAGCACCAGCTCTGAAAATAGGGCCGAAAGGTGATTGTTTTGGTGTTTTTGGCACTTTTGGAGGACCAGTTTTGCTCCAAATGAGCTAAAATTTTTTGTGAGTCATGTCCTTGGCCATATGAACATGAAAATTTAATCCATTCCTCCATATGGTGCCCCAAAAAATATTGCAGCACCAGCCGTACTACGCCATTAGCCCTTCAAAACAGTCAAAAACCAAAATTTTACAAAAAGATGCCAAAATTTAAATTTGCCTTGCTAATTATGTTTGGGATGCCTGTAGGGATGCATCAGAAAGGATGTCAAGGTTTTCTTTCTCTTTCGCCTCCTTGGTTCCACCACATCCTTCATAAGCCTCATTATCATGCACATCATCTAAATCAACAAGGTCAAAATTAATCTTTGTCTCATGGAGATCATCTTCATCATAATTCTTGCCTTATGTACATATTCTTCTATTATCCTTTGTTTTCCCTCATGTACCTACTTTGTTGGTGAATAAGGTAGGTTACCTCCCCTATTATCATGCCTCTTTGGTATGTGTACACAACTCAAAGGTGACCCTTCCCTTATGATTATGCCTCCTGGGCATTTGGGCCTTCATATCACTGCTACTATCCTCACACATTGTGAGCCCTGCCTTGAGAAACCCTAGGTTTGTAAATGGAAATGGAATGAATAAATGATGATGAAAATAGGAAGCTTTTCAAGTGAATGAGATGAGTGATTGAGGATAAAAGTGTATGAGATGGTGAGATGCTGACAATTCAATGATAACCCTCTCCTGATATGTTTAAACTTTGTTTTGAAACATTAGGGCTAAATGTGAAATTGAGATGAAAGAGGGCAAAATAATATCAATATTTGCAATGTAGGGGGTGAAATGAATGAGTGTTATGACCAGCTTGGATGAATGAAAACCCCCTATACCAATGCAAGCACCCTTGTCTTGACAAATACTCTTTGTAGGTAGATGAAGTAATGGTGGAATCAGTGATTTCAATTTTGTAGCCTTGGGTTGCCTTTAGAGTCTGATCTCTTTCAACTTAAAAATTCACCAAATGGCACTAAAATAGGGTTTTTACTAGGTATTCACCACTTGATGTACTTAGAAGTCCTTTTATAAATATTTGAAAGTGATCAGGAGTAATTTGAGTGTTTATAGGGTTTAGAAAGCTCTTCTGGTCAAGAGCGCAGTGCCTAGGCCAAGGGCACAGTGCTGAGGCAGAGCGTGCAGCGCCTAAGAGAAATTTTTCTGTAGGTGTTGGGAAAGAGCGCAGTGCCTTGCTAGACGCGCAGCGCCTTCAGAATTTATAAGGGAAAAAATTTCCAGGGGCACAGCGCCAGGCCAAGAGTGCAGCGCGACAAGAATTTGTAGAATTTCAACTTGAAAACTCAAAATTTCTTCCTTTTTTGAAACTTCTAACCCTTTTCCAGTGACCAATGATTCACATGAAGTGTGGAATGAGTTTTAATGGGCTCATGGATTCAATTTATCTTTGCAACCCACTTTCTGATGCTTTAAACCTTTTTTTCCTTTTTACTAATAATCTTCCACTCCTTTTCCTTGTAGGGTTATAAAGTGATGAATTTGATCTTTTATTTAGTCAAGGAGGCATGATATGTTCCTTTTTCCACTTTTAGGATGATTGAACACATACAAAAGAATCTTCAATTTCTTGTGTAGTCTCAACCTTTAAGTTCAATTTAACCCTTTCACCATTTTTCTTGTAGTTTGTTGGAGATATGACATTTTCTTTCTTCAAATCCTAGAGCCTTCACATGCTTAATTTGACACCTTTGTGATTATTTCACACAATAGAAGATTCAAAATCCTCTTTTGTTTTCAGCATGGAGTTTAACTCATTTCTCTTGCTTATTTAGACATGGAAAGCTCTTTTTTAACAAGTTTGGGGTCTGATCACATAGTAGCACCTTCAAAATCATTCCTTTGCTTGTAGCATGGAGTTGAACTCATACTTTTTACCTTCTATGGCCATTTTCACAAAACCCTAGGTGTCTGGACTGCTTTTAAGAAAACTACCAATTTTGTCTTCTAAGTTCTCTATAGCCCTTTTCAAGTTCATTCACTTCTGTCTAGTTCACCTCACCTTTCTCCCATATCTCATCAATTTTTCTACTAGACTTTATTCAAGTTTGACCATGTGTACCTTCTCCATGCCCTTTCTACAATTGATCACTGTTTGGGTACTCTGCTTGGGCCATCAAGTGCATAAACCCTAATTACCTACAAGACCAAGTATTTCTTCTCTCCCTTGCAGCAATATGTCTTCATTCAGGAGCAGACCTCCTACCTCACCAACTTCCTGCTGATAGACCTTTTAACACTCCTGCAAAAGTGTCAAAGTTTACAGTTACCTCTTGCAGACCTTGAATTTGATAAGGCAGTCTTCTTTGGAAAAATTTTAGATCTTTTCTTGAATAACCATGTCTCAACATTCCAATACCTCTGAAACACCAATGACTTACCTTGGAACATATGAAACCCTAATTGACCTAGTGGTAGGATTCTTTGATCTGGTCTTTGACTGAAAATTGGCTTGGAGTCTTCAAGTGAAAAAACAAAGTAATTGTCAAAGTGTTGTATTGAAGATCCAAAATCCAATGTACTTGATTTATCTAAAGAACCTATAGAGATAGTTTTGAGGCCATCAATGCTTGAGGAATCTGGGGAACATGGGAAATATTTAGGCTATAGGAAATCCTAGAAGGAAGGTGAAGTTATAGAAAAGGGAAAAAATAGGCCAATGAGGTTATATGCAGATAAGGAGACTAAAAATGATAGGTATAACCTTAGGAACATTTTGTGGGAGTCACAGGGTGACCATGAAATGGAAATCTGATGAAATAGTGAAAAAAATTCATAAGGATAGTGAAGGCAATGAGATTTCTAAAATTCACAATTTTCAAAGAATCTTGTTTTTAGAAATCTAGAACCAATATATAGTCATCTACCAATAGTGAAAAATACTGATGACTAACAGTGGCTCCACTTGGCGAGGGCAGCTCATTTTCAAGAGGTGTCAAGAACCTCAAAGTTCAGATCTCTGAGTTTTGAAGATTAGTACCTTACTTGTATTTGGTAGATCCTTCTCCCTTTATTGGCTGATGTTCTTTTGAAGTTGTGATCTTAGAAATGAAAAAACATGAATGCTTCAACATCAACTCTACGTACCCATCATACTTTGCCTAACATTTTTCTTCACTTGGGTGCATTTGGATTAGCAAACCCTTGACATTAAATTTTTCTTTTCAAAGCATAAAGACTATCTACTTCTACCCTTATTACATCCAAAGGCTCAGATTAGACTGATGAGCCCTTTATTCTCTACCTACTCTACTCATTTTTCAAGGTTAAGTTGTTTGACAGATTTTCATTCTCTAACCTACTAACATGAAATTCAAAACATGATCAAACCAAGGTTAAGCAATCTCTTTTGTCATGGGCTGTGGAATTTTGGACAAGATGCACACAGACTTTATTTTTGTACAAGTGAAACAAGAAACTTGAGGGCTAATAGTTTGGAGTTTGTTATGCATCCCTCTCATTTTTCTTTGGTTCATATTTATGCTTTGGGAACCAGCATCTTTTCCTAATATAATCTCTGACAAGCCAAGTTTACATGGTTTGGAAAATCCTCTTTCCCTAACCTATCAGCAGGAATTTAAAACATGTTCAATCATGATTAGGCTAAATGACTAAAAAAGACTCTCTTTTCTTCAAAAGCAGTGGCATTTAGGCTTGCACACTTTCAGCAATACTTTTTTTTTGGTATGGGGTTGTACCTCTTCTTTTTCCTACCATCTTTTATTCTTTTCTTTGTTTTTGTTTATTTTGTCAAAACAATCTAAAAAATAAAAATATGCTCATAGTCCTGAGCTTATTTGCATACCTATCTATCCTAATATAACTTACATATGATATATATTCATTTGGTGAACTCTCTTTTCCAATATAACCAATCAATTAGATGATTCCATAAGTGATCTTTGTTCAACTCTTTGAGTGTGCTGAAAAAATAAAAAGGCCACTCCCACCTCACTTTTTTTTGAACAGCAGTGCCTAAAATTTTCTTTAAATCCTGCAACAAACTACTCCTCGCATATTTTACTCCCTTTTCAAATGTCTCTAGGAAAACAGTAAAGGGGTCTTTGAATAATAACCAGCCTAGAGGATCTAAGAAATAAGCTTCATCCCGGACTACTCCTTCCTCCACTTGGCTAAGCTTGGGATTCTTTTGGGAAAGAAACTATTCCTCTTCCTCATGATCATCTGTACTGGTAGCCTCATAAATTTATGCTATGGTGTTCTCCAGTATGCCTGATATGCCTTGACTGAGTGGAGTAGATTCTACTTGCAGGCGTTTGTAAAGGGAATTCTCTAGTAATAGGTCCTCTTGAAGAGGTAGCACAACATCAAAATTAACCTGTTTTATAGTTTCTGCATGAGAAAGTGCATCAGTGGATAAGTCAGCAGTATAACAAATAGAAAGATCTTCTCTACATAAAAGTTTAGAGGTTGGATGTATGTTTAGGATCTGATTGATTTCTTCATTAGTTAAAGGGGGAGGAATTTTCCTTTTTTATTGGATAGAACTGTGATGTTTCTATCCCTTTTATGACTGATCATAAGGCTGGATGTTTTCTTGAGCCTTACACAAAAGAGATGAAGAATCAACACTTGTCTCTTTAGAGAGGCCTTTTGGATCTTTCTTTATTTCTTGATTGATTTCATCCTCAACCAAATACTTCTAGTTGTCATGATGGTTAACTTGAGTATGAAATGCATGAATTTCTTCTAATAGATCCTCAGGATGCCAATTTCCCAAATCTTCACAGATGTTTACAAGGTGTTGTAAGAGATCTTCAGATTGAAAACAAAAAATTTCAGCTAATGATAAATATGGACAATTTTCTTTATAATGCTCATAAAATAACTTGTGTAAATCCTTTAAAGAAAAAAAACTACCAGGGTTTAGGCCTCCATACCATTCACTTGCTTTACCTTCTAATTTCCCAATGAACATTTTCATGAGGCAGTCCTCATGACATTCAACTTTTAACCTCCATGTATGTATATGAAATATGATGAGATGTAACAAGGGGACATCAAAATTTTCATCTTGAAATATAGGCAGGTTGTTGTCCCAATTTATCTGAGGCATTTTGTGTGGGAATCTAGGGATGTGACCTCTGTTCATTGGAGCATACCTGCGTTGTATCCTTGGATTCATATTTGTCAATCAGTCAGAGGAAAGGGCTATTGCATCTTTATAACCAGTCTGGAGTCTTCTACCAATGGAGTATTTTAGGTCTATTGAGAGTTGTGGAGTCGCCAGGTGGAAGATTTAAACTTTCTTAAGGTAGGTTGTTGTCCACCATCAGCAACTAGATACCAATCTAAAGTTATTTTTGGGTTTTTTGAGTTCTTTATGTAACACTAAGATTTTAAATAAGTTTTCTCCGGTATGGTCACCATTTTTTTAGTATGGTGAGTCAATCAGACACTTTTCTTGGCTAACACTTGATTTATCTAAGTTTGACAAGGGATTTATGAGTTCTTAAGGAGTATTTGGGTTGTTACTTACTGAGAGTCCCCAGCGGAGTCACCATTATGTTAGGTGGAGAGTCAGAGGATACTATTGACAGGGGTTTTCTGAGGTTTTAAGGAGTACTTAGGATGTTACTGACTCATAATCCCCAATTGAGTTGCCATTATGTTACGTCCCCGTAATTTTTCAGATTGGCAAGACCAAATGTACAAGGGTAACATCAAACCAGTCTTTGGAGTCCTAGGACCTAGCCTTCTTGGACTCAGAGAAGGCTCTCTCTATATTTGCATGAAAGATGTGAACTTGATTGATTTTAGGGTTTTGATTTTAGGCTAGTTATAAGGATTAGGGTTTGTTTATTTGTTTTCTTGGTTGGGTAGGTTGTCAAGCAGAATGGATAGAGTAAGAGAGGTTTATTCCATTGGGCTATGGATTCTAAAAGAGGTCTTGATAAGTACAAAAATAGGTCAACGGTGTCTCGGAGGGCAAGTATAAAAAATCCAAATGGATCTTTAAGGCTTATGTGAGTGAAGTGAACATTAATTTGTGAAATAAGTAGGTTTAAAGGGAAGTTAAGAATCCCTTAAAATTTACTATAACAAGAAAATTCCTTAAGAACACCATGCATAAAGAAATAACCAAAGAAAGGGCATACCATTAGCTTCTTTGACTAAACCCTACAAAGTAAACATCAAGACAACAGTCTAGCAAACCATAGAGAGCAACAAACTTGTAAATTCTCTAGTGATTTCACCTTCAGGTAAAGAAAACATTCAAGATAACATATAGTAATTATCAAAGAGAAGGGAACTCCTAAAATTCCTTAATAATACTACAAAGAACTTCAAAGCAACCATTCAAGATGGAAAAAAGGGTAGGGAAAACCATAAACCTCTTCAGTCAAACCCTATTTAGCAATACTTTGAAGAAAGACCTCAAAAACCATGTTTAATTCATACCAAAGGCAGGGCTAACCATAAATTTACTTTGACATGGGCTCCATTAAATCAATTTTGAGATAAAAAATTTGAGTGGGATTAGAGAGAAACTAATAATTCTCTAAACTGACCTAGCAGAAGAAAACATACAAGAAATAGAAAGTAGATAGAGCTAAGGTGCCTCTAAACAACATTTTTTAGACTAAACTTTATGTCCTACTGCATGAGAAAGATGAAACAAACTGAAAAACATAAAAACAAGCACTAATTTAGAAGGAAATCACCATTAGCCATGCTCATGAATCCTACAAGTGTGCTTGGATCCATTTTCATCCAAATCAAAGCACTCATAACACTCCAAAGCCAATTTCTCCTTAACTCTAAGTCTATGTATTAAGTATAACAATCAACCAACATGTACAATGAGGCCTCCATGCAGTATTTAACTTGAAAAGGAGGTCCAAAACCCTAACTAGGGTTTTAGAAACCATTAATTACTCATAAATGTCATTTTTGTCCTATTAGACCATGTAGGGCCCAAGGCAAAAATATCCTAATTCATTAAATGCAAAAATAACACCTCAACCAAATTTGGAAAAAAACTGACTTTGAGGATCCTCAATAAATTCCAAAATATCTCCAAGTTTTTTTTGTTGACTTTTTTTCAAGGGCACAGCACTGAAGTTCAAGGACGTAGTGCCAGGACAAGGGCACAGCACCAGCACTGGGAACAATTTCTTGTTTTGTAACCAAGATTTGGAGGCCTTCTAGGTGTCCAAATGAGCTCCATGATAGCTCATTGGTAAGCTTGTCCTGCCTAGTTTCCAAATCTACCCTTATTTTTTCATTTGATGTCCATTTTTCTACCCAAAAATGTATTCTCCCAAGACTTCTCAAGGCGCAGCACCAGCTCTGAAAATAGGGCAGAAAGGTGATTTTTTGGGTGTTTTTGGCACTTTTGGAAGACCAGTTTTTCTCCAAATGAGCTGAAATTTTATTTGAGTGATATCCTTAGCCTGTTGAACATGAAAACGTAAGAAATTACTCCATAGGGTGCCCCAAAAAAGAGTGCAGCGCCAGTGGCGCTGCGCCTTTGGCCCTTCAAAAAAGTCAAAAACCAAAATTTTACCAAAAGATGCCAAAATTTGAATTTTCCTTTCTAATTATGTTTGGGATGCCTGCATGGATGCATCAGCCAGGACGTCAAGGTTTTCTTTCTCTTTCACCTCCTTGGTTCCACCATATCCTTCATAAGCCTCATTATCATTCTCATCATCTAAATCAACAAGGTCAAAATTAATCTTTGTCTCATGGAGATCATCTTCATCATAATGCTTGCCTTATGTACATCTTCTTCTGCTATCCTTTTTTTTCCCTCATGTACAGAATTTGTTGGTGAAGAAGGTAGGATCACTGCCCTATGATCATGCCTCTTTGGTATTTGTATAAAACTCAAAGGTGACCCTTCCCTTGTGATTATGCCTCCTGGGCATTTGGGCCTTCATATCACTGCTACTGTCCTCTCACATTCTGAGCCCTGCCTTGAGAAACCCTAGGTCTATAAATGGAAATGGAATGAAGAAATGATGATGAAAATAGGCAGCTTTGCAAGTGAATGAGATGAGTCAATGAGGATAAAATTGTATGAGATGATGAGAGGCTACGATTCAATGATAACCCTCTACTGATATTTTTAAACTTTGTTTTGAAACACTAGGGCTAAATATGAAATTGTGATGAACGAGGGAAAATGAATATCAATATTTGCAATGTAGGGGGTGAAATGAATGAGTGTTATGACCAGCTTGGGTGAATGAAAACCCCCTAAACCAATTCAACCACCCTTGTCTTGACAGATACTCTTTTCAGGTAGATGAAGTAATGGTGGAATCAATGATTTCAAGTTTGTAGACTAGGGTTGCCTTTAGGGTCTGATCTCTTTCAACTTAAAAATTCACCAAATGGAACTAAAATAGGGTTTTTACCAGGTATTTACCACTTGATGTGCTTAGAAGGCCTTTTACAAATATTTTAAAGTGATCAGGAGTAATTTGAGTGTTTATAGGGTTTAGAAAGCTCTTTTGGCCAAGAGCGCAGCGCCTAGGCCAAGGGCGCAGTACCTAGACCAAGGGCGCAGTGTCGAGGCTGAGCGTGCAACGCTAAGGCTGAGCACGCAGCACCTAACAAAAATTTTGTTGTAGGTGTCGGGAAAGAGTGCAGCGCCCTGCCAGGCGCGTAGTGCCTTTAGAATTTATAAGGGAAAAAATTTCGAGGGGCACAGCGCCACTTTCCAGGCACGTAGCACCAGGCCAAGTGCGCAGCGCCACAAGAATTTTCTCAATTTCAACTTGAAAACTCAAAATTTCTTCCTTTTTTGAAACTTATAACCCTTTTCTAATGACCAATGATTCACATGAAGTGTGGAATGAGTTTTAATGGGCTCATGGATTCAATTTATCTTTGCAACCCACTTTTTGATGCTTTAAACTTTTTTTTTCCTTTTTACTGATAATCTTCCACTCCTTTGCCTTGTTGATAAAGTGATGAATTTGATCTTTCTTTTGGTCAAGGAGGCATGATATGTTCCTTTTTCCACTTTTAGGATGATTGCACACATACAACAGTATCTTCAATTTCTTGTGTAGTCTCAACCTTTAAGTTCAATTTAACCCTTTCACCTTTTTGCTTGTAGTTTGTTGGAGATATGACATTTGCTTTCTTTTGATCCTAGAGCCTTCACATTCTTAATTTGACACCTTTGTGATGATTGCACACAACAGCAGCTTCAAAATCCTATTTTTTTCCCAGCATGGAGTTCAACTCATTTCTCTTGCTTATATAGACATGGCAAGCTCATTTTTAACAAGTTTGGGGTCTTATCACACAGTGGCACCTTTAAAATCATTCCTTTTCTTGCAGCATGGAGTTGAACTCATACGTTTTACCTTCTATGGCCACTTTCCCAAAACCCTGGGTGTCTAGACTAATTTTAAGACAATTATCAGTGTTGTCTTCTAAGTTCTCTATATCCCTATTCAAGTTCATTCACTTCTGTCCAGTTCACCTCACCTTTCTCCCATATCTCATCAATTTTTCTGCTAGAATTTATTCAAGTTTGGCCTTGTGTACCTTCTCCATGCCATTTCTGCAATTGATCATTGTTTGGGTACTCTTCTTGGACCATCAAGTGCATAAACCGTAATTACCTACAAGACAAAGTATTTCTTCTCTCCTTTGTTTCAAGATGTCTTCATTAAGGACCAGACCTCATACCTCACCAACTTTCTACCGAAAGACCTTTTAACTCTCCTGCAAAAGTGTCAAAGTTTACATTTACCTCTTGTAGACCTTGAATTTGATAAGGTAGTCTTCTTTGGAAAATTTTTAGATCTTTTCTTGAATAACTATGTCTCAACATTCCAATACCTCTGAAACACCAATGATTTACCTTGGAACATATGAAACCCTAATTGACCTAGTGGGAGGATTTTTTGACCTAGTCTTTGACTGAAAAGTGGCTTGGAGTCTTCAAGTGAAAAAATAGAGTATTTGTCAAAGTGTCATATTGAAAATCCAAAATCCAATGTACTTGATTTATCTAAAGATCCTACAGAGATAGTTTTGAGGCCAACAATGCTTGAGGAATCTGGGGAACATGGGAAAGATTTAGGCTATAGGAAACCCTAGAAGGAAGGTGAAGTTATGGACAAGGAAAAAAATAGGCCAATGAGGTTATAGGCAGAGAAGGAGACTAAAAATGATAGGTATAAGCCTAGGAAGAGTTTGTAGGAGTGACAGGGTGACCATGAAATGGCAAGCTGATGAAATAGTAAAAAACATTTCATAAGGATAATGAAGGCAGTGAGATTCGTGAAACTCACAATGTTCAAAGAATGTTGTTTTTAGAAATCTAGAACCAATCTATAGTCATCTACCAATAGTGAAAACTACTGATGACTAACAGTGGCTCCACTTGGGGAGGGCAGCTCCTTTTCAAGAGGTGTCAAGAACCTAGGAGTTCAAATCTCTGAGTTTGAAGATTAGTACCTTACTTGTACTTGGTTGATCCTTCTCCATTTATTGGTTGATGTTCTTTTGAAGTTGTGATCTTAGATTTGAAAAAACATGAATGCTTCAACATCAACTCTACCTACCCATCATAATTTTCCTATCATTTTTCTTCACATGGGTGCATTTGGATTAGCAAACCCTTGAAATCAATTTTTTCTTTTGAAAGCATAAAGACTATCTACTTCTACCCTTATTACATCCAAAGGCTCAGATTAGACTGATGAGCCTTTTATTCTCTACCTTACTCATCTGTTAAGGTTAAGCTACTTGACAGATTTTCATTCTCTAACCTACTAACATGAAATTCAAAACATGATCAAACCAAGGTTAAGCAATCTAATTTGTCATGGGTTGTGGCATTTTGGATAAGCTGCACAAAGACTTTATTTTTTTACAAGTGAAAGAAGAAACCTGAGGGCTAATAGTTTGGAGTTTGTTATGCATCCCTCTCATTTTTATTTGGTTCATATTTATGCTTTGGGAACCAGCATCTTTTCCTAATCTAATCTACTGACAAGCCAAGTTTACATTGTTTGGAAAATCCTCTTTCACTAACCTATCAGCAGAAATTTAAAACATGTTCAATCGTGATTAGGCTAAATGACTGAACAAGACTCTCTTTTCTTCAAAAACAGTGGCGTTTAGGCTTGTACACTTTTACAAATACTCGTTTTTGGTATGGGGTTGTACCTCTTATTTTTCTTGCCCTCTTTTTTTCTTTTCTTAGTTTTTTTTTTCTTTTGTCAAAACAATCTAAAAACTAAAAATATGCTCATAGTTTTGAGCTTATTTGCATACCTATCTATCTTAATCTAACTTACATATGATATATATTCATTTGGTGAACTCTCTTTTCCAATATAACCAATCAAATAGATGATTCCATGAGTGATCTTTGTTCAACTCTTTGAGTGTGCTGAAAAAATAAAAAGGCCACTCCCACCTCTCTTGTTTTTTAACAGTAGTGCCTAAAATTTTCTTTAAACCCTGTACAAACTGCTCCTGGCATATTTTACTCCCTTTTCAAATGTCTCTAGAAAAATAGCAAAGGGGTCTTTGAATAATAACTGGCCTAGAGGATTTGAGAAATAAGCTTCATCCTGGACGACTCCTTCCTCCACTTGTCTAAGCTTGGGATTCTTTTGGGAAAGAAATTCTTCCTCTTCCTCATGATCATTTGTATTGGTAGTCTCATAAAGTTCTGCTATGTTTTTTTCCAGTATGCCTGATATGCCTTGACTAAGTGGAATGGATTCTTCTTGCAAGCCTTTTTTAAGGGAATTCTCCAGTAATAGGTCCTCTTGAGGAGGTAGCGCAGCATAGAAATTAACATGTTTTATAGTTTCTGCATGAGAAAGTGCATCACTGGATAAGTTAATATTATAACAAATAGAAATATCTTCTTTATATAAAATTTTAGAGGTTGGTTGTATGTTTAGGATCTGATTGATTTCTTCATTAGTTAAAGGGGGAGGCATTTTCCTTTTTTCTTGGACATAACTGTGATGTTTCTCTCCCTTTTGTGACTCATCATAAGGTTGGATGTTTTCTTGAGCCTTGCACAAAAGAGATGAAGAATCAACACTTGTCTCTTTAGAGAGACCTTGTGGATCTTTCTTTATTTCCTGATTGATTTCATCCTCAACCAACTCCTTCTAGTTTTCATGATGGTTAACTTGAGTATGAAATGCATGAATTTCTTCTAATAGATCCTCAGGATGCCAATTTCCCAAATCTTCATCAATGTTTACAAGGTGTTGCAGGAGATCTTCAGATTGATCACAACAATTTTCAAATAATGATAAAGATGAACAATTTTATTTATAATGCTCATAAAATACCTTGTAGAAATCCTTTAAAGAAAACAAACTACCAGGGTTTAGGCCTTCATACCATTCCCCTGCTTTACCTTCTAATGTCCCCATGAACATTTTCATGAGGCATTCCTCATGCCATTCAACTTTTAACCTCCATGTATGTATATGAAATTTGATGAGATGTAACAAGGGGCCATCAAAATTTTTATCTTGAAATATAGGCATGTTATTTTCCTAATTTATCTGAGGCATTTTGTGTCGGAATCCAAGGATGTGATCTCTGTTCATTGGAGCATACCTGCGTTGTATCCTTGGATTCGTCTTTGCCAATCAGTCAGAAGAAAGGGCTACTGCATCTTTATAACTAGTCTAGATTCTTCTACTGGTGGAGTCTTTTAGGTCTATTAAGAGTTGTGGAGTCGCCAGGTGGAAGATTTCAACTTTCTTAAGGCAGGCTGTTGTCCACCATCAGCAACTGGATACCAATCTAAAGATATTTGTGGGTTTTTTGAGTTCTTTATGTAACACTAAGCTTTTCAATAAGTGTTCTCCGATATGGTCACCATTTTTTTAGTATGGTGAGTCAGTTAGATACTTTTCCTGGCTAACACTTGATTTATCTAAGTTTGACAGGGGATTTTTGAGTTCTTAAGGAGTATTTGGGTTGTTATTTACTTATATTCCCTAGTGGAGTCGCCATTATGTTAGGTGGCGAGTCATAGGATACTATTGACAGGGTTTTCTGAGGTTTTAAGCAGTACTTAGGATGTTAGTGACTCAGAATCCCCAGTTGAGTCGCCATTATGTTAGGTCCCCGTAATTTTTCAGATTGGCAAGACCAAATGTAAAAGGGTAACATCAAACCAGTCTTTGGAGTCCTAGGACCTAGCCTTCCTGGACTCAAAGAGGGCTCTCTCTATATTTTTATGAAAGAAGTGAACTTGATTGATTTTAGGGTTTTGATTTTAGGCTAGTTATAAGGATTAGGGTTTGTTTGTTTGTTTGTTTGTTTGGTTGGGTAGGTTGTCAAGAAGAACAGATAAATTAAGAGATGTTTAGACCATTGGGCTATGGAGTTTACAAAAGGTCTTGATAAGTACAACAATAGGTCAAGTGTGTCTCGGAGAGCAAGTATAACAAAGCCAAATGGATCTTTAAGGCTTATTTCAGTGAAGTGAACATTAATTTGTGAAATAAGTAGGTTTAAAGGGCAGTTAAGAATCCTTTAACATGTACTACAACAAGAAAAGTCTTTAATAACACTATGCATAAAGAAATAACCAAAGACAGAGCATACCATTAGCTTCTTTGACTAAACCCTAGAAATTAAACATCAAGACAACAGTCCAACAAACCATAGAAAGCAACAAACTTGTAAATTCTCTAGTGATTTCACCTTCAAGTAAAGAAAACATTCAAGATAACATATAGTAATGATCAAAGAGAAGGGAACTCCTAAAGTTCCTTAAACATACTACAAATAAATTCAAAGAAACTATTCAAGATGGAAAAAAGGGTAGGGAAGACCATAAACCTCTTCAGTCAAACCCTATTTAGCAATACTTTGAAGAAAGACCTCAAAAACCATGTTTAAGTCATACCAAAGGCAGGGCTAACCATAGACTACTTTGAAATGGGCTCCATTAAATAATTTTTGAGATAAACAAGTTGAGTGGGATTAGAGAGCAACTAATAATTCTCTAAACTGACCTAGCAGAGGAAAACATACAAGCAATAGAAAGCGGACAGAGGTAAGGTGCCTCTAAACAACATTTCTTAGCCTAAACTTTTTGTCCTACTGCATGAGAAAGATGAAACAAACTAAAAAACATAAGAAAACAAACACTAATTTAGAATTACATCACCATTAGCCATGCTCATGAATCAGGCAAGTGTGCTTGGCTCCATTTTCATCCAAATCAGAGCATTCATAACACCTCAAAGCTAATTTCTCCTCAACTCCAAGTCTATGTATGAAGTCTAACAATCAACCAACATGTACAATGAGGCATCCATGCAGTATTTAACTTGCAAAGGAGGGTCAAAACCCTAAATATGGTTTTAGAAACCATTAATTACTCATAAATGTCATTTTTGTCCTATGAGACCATGCAAGGCCCAAGGCACAAATATCCTAATTCATTAAATGCAAAACAAACTCCTCAACCAACTTTGGAAAAAAACTGACTTTGAGGCTCCTCAATAACTTCCAAAATATCTTCAAGTGTGTTTTGTTAACTTTTTTTCAAGGGCGGATCACTGAGGTTCAAGGGCACAGTGCCAGGCCAAGGGCACAGTGCCAACACTCGGAAAAATTGCCTCTTTTGTAACCAAGATGCGGAGGCCTTCCAGGTGTCCAAATGAGCTCCGTGATAGCCAATTGGAAAGCCTGGCCTATCTAGTTTCCAAATATACCTTTATTTTTCCATTTGGTGTCCATTTTCCTTCCCAAAAACAAATTCTCCCAAGACTACTCAGGGCACAACGCTAGCATTGAAAATAGGGCAAAAATGTGATTTTTTGGGTGTTTTTGGCACTTTGGGAGGACCAGTTTTGCTCCAAATGAGATGAAATTTTTTGTGAGTGATGTAATTGGCCATATTAACATGAAAATTTAATTCATTCCTCCATATGGTGCCCCAAAAAATAGCACAGCACCAGTGGCGATGTGCCTTTGGCCCTTCAAAAGAATCAAAAACCAAAATTTGACAAAAAGATGCCAAAATTTGATTTTTCCTTGCTAATTATGTTTGGGATGCCTATAGGGATGAATCAGAAAGGTTTTCAAGGTTTTATTTCTCTTTCACATCCTTGGTTCCACCATATCCTTCATAAGCCTCATTATCATGCTCATCATCTAAATCAACAAGGTCAAAATTAATCTCTGTCTCATGGAGATCATCTTCATCATAATGTGTGCCTTATGTACATCTTCTTTTGCTATCCTTTGTTTTCCCTCATGTACCTTCTTTATTGGTGAAGAAGGTAGGGTCCCTCCCCTATGATCATGCCTCTTTGGTATTTGTAGAAAACTCAAAGGTGACCCTTCCCTTGTAATTATGCCTCCTAGGCATTTGGACCTTCATATCACTGCTACTGCCCTCTCACAATGTGAGCCCTATCTTGAGAAACCTTAGGTTTCCACTTTTAGGATGATTTCACACATACAACAACATCTTCAATTTATTGTGTAGTCTCAACCTTTGAGTTTAACTTAACCCTTTCACCTTTTTACTTGTAATTTGCTGGAGATATGACATTTGCTTTCTTCTGATCCTAGAGCCTTCACATGCTTAATTTGACACCTTTCTGATGATTGCACACAACAGTAGCTTCAAAATCCTCTTTTGTTCCCAGAATGGAGTTCTCATTTCTCTTGCTTATTTATACATGGAAAGCTCATTTTTAACAAGTTTGGGGTCTGATCACACAGTGGCACCTTCAAAATCATTCATTTGCTTGCAGCATGGAGTTGAACTCATACTTTTTACCTTCTATGGCCACTTTCCCAAAACCCTAGGTGTCTGGATTTCTTTTAAGACAATTATCAGTGTTTTCTTCTAAGTTCTCTATAGCCCTTTTCAAGTTCATTCACTTCTATCCAGTTCACCTCACCTTTCTCCCATATCTCATCAATATTTCTGCTAGACTTTATTCAAGTTTGGCCCTGTGTACCTTCTCCATGCCATTTCTACAATTGATCACTATTTGGGTACTCTGCTTGGACCATCAACTGCATAAACCCTAATTACCTACAAAACCAAGTAATTCTTCTCTCCTTTGCTTCAATATGTCTTCATTCAGGAGCAGACCTCCTACCTCACCAACTTTCTGCTGATAGACCTTTTAACACTCCTGCAAAAGTGTCAAAGTTTACATTTACCTCTTGCAGACCTTGAATTTGATAGGGTAGTCTTATTTGGAAAAAATTTAGACATTTTCTTGAATAATTGTGTCTCAACATTCCAATACCTATGAAACACCAATGATTTACCTTGGAACATATGAAACCCTAATTGACCTAGTGGGAGGATTCTTTGACCTGGTCTTTGACTAAAAATTGGTTTGAGAGTCTTCAAGTGAAAAAATAGAGTATTTTTCAAAGTTTTGTATTGAAGATCCAAAATCCAATGTACTTTATTTATCTAAAGAGCCTATAGAGATAGTTTTGAGGCCATCAGTGTTTGAGGAATCTGGGGAACATGGGAAAGATTTAGGCTATAGGAAACCCTAGAAGGAAGGTGAAGTTATGGACAAGGAAAAAAATAGGCCAATGAGGTTATAGGTAGAGAAGGATACTTAAAATTATAGGTATAAGATTAGGAAGAGTTTGTAGGAATGACAGGGTGACCATGAAATGGCAAGCTGATGAAATAGTGAAAAAAAAATTCATAAGGATAATGAAGGCAGTGAGATTTCTGAAACTCACATTGTTCAAAGAATGTTGTTTTTAGAAATCTAGAACCAATCTATAGTCATTTTTGCTCAAGGGGTCCTGACCCAGGTTTGGAGGTTAAGGTTTGCCAACAAAGCCCTATACTACTGGCCCTTTCGGCATTGTCCTACTTGCGCAAGCCAAAGTCTCACCCAAAGCAATATGGGAGGGTGTTGGAACTAGGTTTCCACACCCTGAGAGAGAGTAGGTAAGTCAAGCAGATCCACATTCGCAACCTATCAGGTTCGCCCAAGACAGTTTTATTCGCAGGTTTGTTAACAATATAATCCGCAGTATACAAGGCTATTACCATGCACAGATCTAGTCAATACCTTCGCATCCACATGCATGTCAGCAGTTATCAACACACATTATCATAACGCATCATTAACATATTACAGATATTTCATAACACAGATAGATTCATAGCATAAACAGATAACACAACTGTATTCATAGCTACAATAGATCCCAAAGGTTTGCATCAACAATAACACATTAGATCAGATAACACAGAGATACTTTAACTATATCTGCATATATTAGCATCCAAAACCCAATACAGTCCAACACAGCTTGCGCACACAACCAGCAGGGTCCACACATAGAAGGACTGAGGATCTCCGTGCACATAGCCAGCAGGATTCCTTACCCAAATGACCCAACAACATATCTAACAATTCGCTCTTAGCATTAGACTTAAAAATGTTCTACCTTAAGACTCAAAATTTTCATCTATTTATATTGACTTAGCCTATGCTTCCAATAGTCTGCAAACCATGGTTTGTGGACTCTTGGTCTACCCTTGACCCATTAAAATGCATTTGGGGCTTTGACCCACCCCAAAACCCCTGTGTTAGACTAAATAATACCAAAAATATACAAAATTGTACAAAATTCACAACTTTAGGGGACCATGTTCCAATAGTCCCCCAAGACAATATTGTGACTCGTCGCGAGTCACTGTGGTCGTGGGGTCTCCACCTGCGCCTGCAGCAGCCTGATCGCCTCAACCAGTGGGGGTAGCACTCATTCACTCTGAACAGCAGCTTTCTGAGCAATATCCACCAAATTCTGTGAAGTTGGTCCTTCTGTCACAACCGTGACGCTCTCCAGAGTTTGGTTCAATTGTTTAACAGCGACATCAATATCCTGAGAGAGCTTGAGGGCTTCATCAGCCCATGGCTTAAGGCAGTCGCTGAGGGTCTTCTTCTTCTGGCAGAGTTCTTCAATTTCATCCTAAAGGGCATGGATGGTACGCAGTCATGTCAATCATTGAGCAGAAATCAGAGTAGGCATAGTGGCTTCCAGTTGCTCGAACGCTTCTTCCTTCTGTCGCAAGTCCTGGTTGATTTCACGCAGGAGAGGGTCGCGTTGCACCTTGTTCCATAACTGCATAGTTGTTTCCAGTAATTGGGCACCCTAAGCAATCTATCCTCTAATCACATTCGTGGCCACCGTAACCAGCGCAGCTCACTGGGCCCGTACCTCTGGTGGTCTCTCTAGCTACAACTTGACCTGCAAGTCTGTGATCTATTGTTCCATCTCTGTTTTGACCGCTTGGATCTCTGTCCTTGAGGCCTGTAATGCTACGACCAACCCCTCAATCTTGGCCTGGGGGTGGAAGAATCTGGAATATATTCGGAGACGTCCGCGTAGAGCCTGCTAATGAGGTGTTCTAGCTCCGTTTGTTGCACGGTGGCGAGGGTAGATGCAACCTGTACCTGGGAAACTTTAGCATTTTTTTCCTCAATTGTCTACTCAGCTATACTGAGTTGTTGGTGCACTCAATGGTCCCTATGTTGAATTTCTTTGAACATGGAGGTTTTTAGAACCTACAATAATTCATGTGGCAACCTGGCTAGATCCAGCTATACCTTTGCACAGACCTAGACTTGCACTCCCAAGTCGGGTGGACTTATTGTGAGGGCTGCGCCGAGAAAGGAACAGAGGTGGCTTTCCTCTGTAACAAGTGATGCGCTACTAGTTTCTAAGGTCGTTCGTACCTGAATCATACTTGTTTGTAGTGTGTCCGTCTTCAGCTGCAGATCTCGGAGCTCGACCTGAATCGTGTCGACCGTGGCTTTCTGTTGCTCTTCCAAAACCAGCCATTTTTCTTTTGTAGCCAAAGTGACCGCGTCTGTGATTTTCTTGAGGTCCCCTTCGTTCAGTGTAATCACTTTGTCACGTTCTGGTCATTGAGAGTGCTTCTTCTTCCGTGGCCCTTTAGCAGGGTCACCCATTCGCTTTTTTCCCCGAGGGGAGTCAGCACCTCCCGCCTGCTGACCTTCGGTACCGAGATCATACTATGCATCCTTCTACGTTGCTGCTTCCGTGCCCTTCCTCGTACTCTTACCAGGCTGTGAACCCTTCTACAATGCAGCTTCAGCACCCTTCCCCATGCCTTTGCTCGATTCTCCGATGTCTTTGGTGATGATAGGTGGGGTAACCTTCGTGGTGCTTGTTCCTTCAGTGCCCTTCACACCTGTTTTGAAGCCAATATTCCAGTGAGGAGGCCATTGCGCAATTAAATGGTCAATCTCTTCATCGGCAACCATATAGGGGAGCGAAACCCACGCAGGATCCTTGCATCCTCGGATTTGGACATTATGCATAGTCATCTGGAATGCAGCGATGCTTTTATACTTATCGTAGATGGCTAGCGATAGACGTGGCCGGAGTTGATAGTTGTTGTGAGCCCACTCTGAAACAACACCCAGAATACTTGATTGTCCTCAATGTGTTGCGCATCCTTAGAGTCCCACAAGTTTGTATATCAGGGCCCCTCGCACATGTCTAGGGTGATCTCAGGGAGGAACGATTCCTCAGGTGCTTCCCAGGAAACCAACGTGATGAGAAGCAGTAGCCAGGAATAAAAAAATGCTCGCCCCTACTCCTGGGATTCGCAAACATTGGCCAAAAAATCGTTGCACGAGTATTGGGACCAATTGAAGCAGACCCCTTTTTCGCACCGGCTTTCCAACTAAATTACATATGCGAGGATGAAGGCCGCATAGAATTTTTGCATCATATTGCATGCCAATAACAGGGTACCCAACTGCGTATCAAGGTCGCTGATGGATTTGATCATGAAGCCTCGAGTGTTCCACTCCACATGGTAGGGCTCGCGCACGTGGTCAGAAATCTTCCCCTCATAATTCTTACCAACATGCAGCAGAGGGTCCGACCCTTCCATGGGGAGACCAGTAATTCGATGAATGAGTGCAGCATCGATGGGGATTCGATCATGGATCCATAAGCACCCATCATAGACCAAGGCCAGCAACTGACGTACCATATAGTCTGTGATATTATAGTTGCTGAAGTGCGACATCCTTAGCAGGTTTAAGAGCCCAAACCCTGCCAATCTACGTACCCAGCGCATGGGGACAATATTTATCCCATCGTCTTCCTATATTCTGTCAGGATATAATTTGGGTGCCAACTCAGGGAAGGCCTCCAAATTTTCCAAGTCATGATCATCGAATTTCACCTCATGGAGCTTTTCAAAGGGTTCGCCAATGACGGGGACCTTACCCGGGGTCAGCGGCATCTGCAGGTAGGTGCGCAGGCCATCAAGATTCTTTGGCGTGCATGAAGAGGGCCTGCGGAGCCGAACAAAATGTGGTATCCAATTGGTTGGTTCAGCTACCTGGGCCTCTTCCTGAGCAAATAGAGATCGTTTTACTAGGTTGGGCGAACATGGCTGGGGTGTCGTTCGTGAGGATTTTACATTTCATGGGGAAGTACGGGGCTTCACCCCAACCCATTTCGCGGGTTTTCCCAACCCCTGCGCTTTTTCTTCCCCCTTCCTCTTTGCTTGACTCGGCGTATATATAACTTCCTCGGCTTTAGCGGGATTACTGGTCATCATTATGGTGCGGAAAATGAACTCCGGGTCGCTACTGTCAGAGGCTGTAGGATGCTCAGACATGAAAGGGACACAATAGGCACAGAAACTCTTACAGCACAAACTTTTCAAGGACAAACACACCAAGTACAAACTATTCAAGCGATACGGAACCCTTGTCCGATCTATCCTTCTTCTTTTATATTCGTGGGGATCGATCAACGGTTGGGTGAACCTTACTTGGAACTTACCATCAAGTAAACGGTAAAAAATCTTCGAAAATCACCTCATTAAATGTCGGTCGCCTGCTCCTTTAAATGGTAACTTTTTCCTTTTACCCTATTTTACTATTCCAATGGCTAGTTTTCACATCTCCTGTGTACCCAGCGCACCCCTGCGCTCCCAGCGGACCTCCTGTGCGCCCAGTGCACTTCTGCGCGTCCAGTCCACCTTCTGCGTTTTAAACGTATGCCTGCGCCTCAGGCGCACCCCTTCGAGCTTCCAACTCTGCAGTCGCTTCCTGTGCGTACCATGGTACCTCCAATGCTTGCCTTCCTTGGTGGGCATACCTCCCTTCATACAACTACTCTGGCCATATATTCATTTGATCCGATACGGTTTAAGCTGGCTGCCATTGACATAGCCGGGTAGCATATTTCCACGCAGGGTAGCTAACTAAATAGCTCTGCCATCCGTGATTTCTTTAACTATATAGGGCCCTAGTCAGTGTTGTCAGAACTTCCCAAGGTGTTTCGAAAACTGGCTATCATATAGTAGGACTAATTCATCCTCCTCAAAGGTCTTTTGTCGAATATGTCGATCATGTCATGCCTTATCCCGAGCCTTCTGAACCTATTGATGGAAATTAGCAATGAAAAAATCTTCCTCCAAAGCCAGAAGCTACGCTAAATGCTCCTCCATGATATCAGGCTCTGCCATATTCGTAAAGGCTGCGATGCGCAGGCTAGGAACAATGTATTCCATGGGCATAATGGCATCCTTGCCATAGACCATCCTCAATGGTGTTTTCCCTATCAACTTCTTACAGGTTGTTCGGTAGGCCCAAAGAAAATATGGGATGCGCATGTCCTAGTCGCTTCAATCGGCATTACAGACCTTACTCAATGCGTGCTCCAATACTTTATTAAAATCTTTGACCGCTCCATTTGCCTGGGGATGATACGGAGTGCTTTTCGCATGATGGATCCAAAATTCTTCTGTCAAGGCCTATATTGTTTCATTAACAAAATTTGTACCTCTATCGCTCATCAAGATTTTCGGACTACCAAATTTGGTCAGAATCGGCTCAAAGATGAAGTGCGCAGCAGTATCTGTAGTGAAATCCTTCACCGCTTGTGCTTCGGCCCACCTGTTTACATAATCAGTGGCAGTTATAATGTAACGCGCACATGTCTTCTTTCTGGGTGGGTTGATAGGTCCCACAAAATCGATGGCCCATTTTTTAAATGCTTGCAGGGCCATTTGTAGTTGAAGGTGAATTTCATCTCTGCGTGATGGCCTTCTTGTTCGTTGGCATGTATTGCAGGCTTTACAATATTTCTAAGAGTCATTATGCAGGGTAGGCCACCATAGTCCAGCTCTTAAGATCTTTTGCGACGTTGCTTTCCCTGCATAGTGACCTCCTGCTACACCGTCGTGGGCTTCTTCCAAGATAGCGTGCCATTCATGCTCCAAAACGTACCTTCGCAGCACTTCATCAGCTCCCATCTTATGTAGATGACTCGCGATGATGGTAAAACCTACAGCGTGGGTTACTAGCTCTTTCTTCTGTTGTACCAAATACTCTGCAGGTGCCATGCCTGTAGTCAGGAACTAAATGATGTCGAAAAAGTGTGCATCAACTACCTTAATAGAAAACAGCTATGTATCACACAATCCTTCTTCCAGGTTGTTCGGCTCCTCGCTACTCTCAATTCGGGACAAGTGATCCAGCACAAAATTAAACTTCCCCAGCTTGACAATGATCTCAAAGTCATATTCCTGGAACAGCAGTAGCCATTGGCATATTTTCCTCCCTAACACAGGCTTATTCACCAAGTACTTCAAAGCCGAATGATCTGTAAACATTTTGAAGTGTCCTCCTAACAGATAGTGCCGATACTTCTGTAATGCATAGACCATGGCCAATCCCTTCCGCTCCGTAGTGGAATAGTTGCGCTATGCACCAGAGAGTTTCCTATTAGCAAATGCAACCGGGTGATCAATGTCTCAGTCTCCAGGCTGCGTAAGGACCGCTCCCAGGGCGATCCCAAATGCATCTACATGAACATGGAATACCTTCGCCCAATCAGGAAAGATGAGAATAGGCACAGAGACCATTTTTTCCTTGAGTAGCTCGAATATTTTCTGACATTCGTCATCCCAAAAAAATGAAACATCCTTCTTAATCAGTTTTTCCATAAGCGCTGTGATCAGCATGTAACCTTGAATAAACTTCCTGTAGTAGCTTGTATGTCCAAGGATCGAATGCAAATATTTCTCAGTTGTAGGTACTTCCAGATTTATGATAACTGTGACTTTCGCAGGGTCAACCATCAACCCCTGTCAGCAAACTATATGTCCGAGCAAGATTCTGAAGGGTACGCAGACTATGCACTTCTTGATATTTAGGGAGATCTGGTGTTTTCTACAGGCATCCAACATCATGTGCAGGTTCGCAATGTGCTTCTTCAGTAAGCCGAAGACATTCCAATCATCAAAGTAAACCTCCAAAAATTTGTGTATAAACTCTTTGAACATTGCGACTACTACTCGTGAAAATATGGAAAGAGCATTCTTGAGTCCAGACGGCATGACCGTATAATGAAAGGATCCCCATTCAGTAGCAAATGTAGTTTTTCTGCGATCTTCAGGTGCAATTCAGATCTGATGGTAGCCCAAGAACCCGTCAGTAAATGAGTACACTTCCTGCCCTCCTACGCTATCAAGGATTTCATCTAATAACGGCGAGGAAAGGGATCATGCACGTAGGAATCATTCAGTTTGCGCAAGTCCACATAGATTTGTATCTCCCCCTTTGTATTTTTCTCCTAAACCACCATCAGACTTACCCAGTCCAACTATTCGACCGGTTCGATGATACTTGCGGCGAGAATTTTATCAATTTCTTCCTTAACCTTTTGCTTATACTTAGGATTTAGCTGATAAGGGTGATGCTTCACAGGGTGAGCATCTGTTTTTAACATGATGCGCATGACCCCTAGGTCCCCTATGATCCCCTTAAGCTCCGAAAACTTCTTCAGAAATAAGTCCTGATATTCTGTGAGCAGTTCTGCAACTTTTCCTACTGTGTCATCATCCCAGTAATCCCTAATTTTAGCCAACTTAGGCTTCTCTTCCATGCCAATATTGGCTTATCACATCTTTAGAGGCTTAGCAACATCGACAGTTTGTAGTGGGGGTCCAGCAACTACACTTTCTCCCTTCAATTCTAGGATAGAGACATTGCGCGGATCTTCATCGCGCTCTTATATTGCTATATTATGAGAGTTGAAAATATCCTGCATCTGCGTTTCCCATGTTGGTGCCCCAAGTGCTACGCAAGGGTGTGATTCATTAAATACAAAGGTATCTATATCCTGCAGAGCTTCATCAAGCGCTTCCGTTCCCCCTGCTAACCCAAATGTTCCTATAAATTCATCCTTTAATGTTTCCCAGTGGCAAGTGCGATGATGTAGCTCTGCATCTAAGTACCATGCGGTGGGAATTGGTCCCAAGGCATGAATAAACAGGTGAATCCATTCTTTTGTAGTCCAGTCACACCATTTCTCCATCCAAGTGAACAAATGCTCGCGTGGGTCCCCTAGCACAAGGATTTTATTTATGCACAAGTGAATCAGAGGTTCAAATCGCAGGATCATCATATCCCGGCACTCTTCCCAATCCTGGAATTTCCCCTTATGCATGTCCCACCACCTCACAAGTGTTGCACGCATGGATAGATTAAGGGCCCATAACCTTCGCTCTATTGGAACCTCAACTTCAAATGCTCACAAAAACACCTTAATACTACCATAACCATCAAAGTAGGGCAGTTATTTTACCTCAGAGGAGATGCATTGGAATTTATTGGCGATTCTAAGACATCACATCGCAGATACATCATGTAACCGATTCTGCCAATTTTCCATCTCTCCATCAGAGTCAGAGAAACATTTTCTATCTTTTTCCCAGCAAAGTACACCATCGACCATGGGATTGATCCAACCTTTGTCCCACGCAATTAACTTATAGATATGATTTACATCCTCTTCTTCGTGCACCGGCTCCATATACCATTCTCCTTCCGTAGGGTCTAATGGTACTATCACCCGTGTACCTTCATTTTCAAACACCATCCTTCTTTTCTTTAGGTTGATGATACCTCCCATATCTATGGCCCAATCCAATCCTAGGAGCATAGGATAGGGGTTCACATCTTCTACAATCTGAATGACCTCAAAGTCAGCGTAGGCCTTAACTCCTGCGATATCTACCATGATCTTTGATAGTCTCCCCAACGGTATGATATTTTTTTGATTGGCCATGCACACTTGGATAGTGGACCATTCCAACTTAGGTTCTCCCATTCGCTGCCAAGTTTTCTTGGGCAATACGTTCGCATCTGATCCTAGGTACAGAATAACCTGATCCATTTCATAATCACCAATTTGCGCTATTAGCCGCATTTCCCTACCAGTGTGTTTCTTATGCTTGTATAGTTTGTGCACATCCTTAACTTCCAGGGGTGGATTAGTTCTTTCTGCGAGCTATCTATTAGTGCTTGGAGGTTTTCTACAGCCCGTTGGTTGCATAACAGCTTCATACATGCCTACAAAAATGGTTTGACCTCGTCACTTGCTTTGGGGTTTGCGGGGGCTTGAGAAGTAGATGCCTCAGCCTTAGCAAAGTCTTGGTGAGCGAGCTACGATAAAGGTTTCATTTTCCTTTTGTAGGTTCAAACATTATTGTTTGATGGCCCCTTTTTGGATAAGAGGCTCAGCTGCAGCTTTCTCCTCATCTCCCCCAGTGGCCATGCTGCTGTGTGTTATGAAATTAATGCTTGGTCCTTCGTCTCAAGGTTCTACCTTAACCCTTTGTACATTATGCATAGGTCTCTGTTGCTTTTCCTGCATTTTTTCTATTAGAATCGGACAGTCTTCAATCACAAGGTCTAGTTGTCTACTATACCTACAAGACTGCCTTGCAGGGTTCGGGCAGTCCCTCGCAAATTGCCCTACTTCTCCACAGTTGTAACAGATCAGTTGTCCTCTTCCCCGACCTGCGCTTCCACCTCTTCCCCCTTCCCTGCTCCTAACCCTATATAGGTTTCCCCTGTCTATCATTAGATCATACGTTTAGCAGTTCTATTCATCATGTCCTACTGATCGGAAAAATCGTCACCATTGTTGCTTCAGTTATGGGACATATGCACCCAGACGGGGGTAGTGGTTAGTATCATGCAAGCCAGCTATCCAAAAATCATCACACCACAATGTTGGTCCAGTTGGTCCCAAGCGCAACGGACTGGGTCCCCCCACCTATAGGTAGTCTGCCAATAGTGGGAACTGGTCCTTGGTATGGCCAGATACCCTACATCTTATGCACCATATGTCTGGGCTAGCTTCTTTCCCTCAGTCCTTTCGCAGCTTCTAGATCCATGTGCATCACCTCCAGCTACCCTTGGATTTTTTGTACTACCAACTGGGTATCATCTCTTGGTGCAGCTTCAAACTTCATAGCAATCTCCAAGGCTTTTTCCTATGATTCAATGGCTTGCTGACCCATAGGTCCGTGCAGGTGAGGTAGTAACATAGAAATGAACCATTCCTTGTGTTTTCTGTCATCATATAGAAATTCCCCTATTACCTTCTTTAGCCGCTAGTCAGCCTCCCATATAGACTCAGAGGGCCCTTATTTAAAGTCTTTTAGGTCATTCACTATTTGAGAGTAGGATTTAGGCTTCCGAAATTGCTATTTTAGGGAATTCTTAACCTCTTGAATGGTCACGTTCACATGCTGAGCTATGTATCCCATATACCAGTCCAGGGCTCTTCCTTCGAAGGCAAGGGACAGCTGTGCCATTTTCACAGCATCGTTGGCCACATTCTGCATAGTCCATACCGACTCTGCGACAAACCAGAACCGATCCATATCTTCGTCCCCTACGCCCTTGAAGGTAGGTAGCTTCATGTGCGAGGCCATTTTGTCTTCTGATGGAGGTGGAGGTATGGGTGAGTTTTTACCCCTATGCTAGCTTGAAGGTGGTGTAGTTGGAGGGCTATGCGCAGCAGAATCCCTTACTAGGTTGTAGACAAATCTATCTCCTTCTTGATTAGTTCTATAGTATTTACCACTTCGTGTTGTACCCTCGCTTTGATCAGAGCTCATTCACTCTATATGGCTACACATAATGCTTTTTTTGCATAGCAAAATTTTGATTAATAAGGGCAGTGTTTTCAGGAACTTACCTTAGAACCCTTTGAAGAACCTCCACTCTACTTCTGAATAGGACATGAACTGATCGACTGCAAATTTCGTCACAAATACTCCCAACACACTATCCACCCAGTGATCTACCGTCTAAGTGATGGTATTATTAGTTCTTTCTAACTGTTCGATCAACTCTGGAGTCCACTGCGTGACCCGCTCGTCCTTCCAACACGTCTGGAAATCTACGAGCCTTGCTAGCCACTCCTGAAGCTCGTTCGCAAATGTTACAAAGAATATTTCATAGAATTCAGTGAAAATGTACCTATTCTTCCACTTCTCCGCCATCAGCTTCATGCTATTATTCTCTTTCACCGCAAATTCTTGAACCTGTTTTTCAAACCACTCTTCAATTTATTTCTTCTCAGGTCTCCAATGTTCTCTCGGCATTACCCGATCTCTCTCTCAAAATTCTCCCGGTCCCAGAAACGGAACCATTTGTTGGCTCGAGGGGTCCTGACCTAGGTTCGGAGGTTAAGTTTTGCCAAAAAAACCCCTATACTACTGGCCCTTTCGGAAGTGTCCTACTTGCGCAGGCCAAAGTATCACGAAAAGCAGTATGGGAGGGTGTTGGAACCAGGTTTCCACACCCTGAGAGAGAGTAGGTAAGTCAAGAAAATCCACGTTCACAACCTATCAGGTTCACACAAGACAGGTCTATTCACAGGTTTGTTAAAAGTATAATCCACAGTACACAGGGCTATTACCATGCACAGATCTGGTCAATACCTTCGCATCCATGTGTGTATCAACAGTTATCAACACACATTATCATAACGCATCATTAACAGATTACAGATTTATCATAACACAGAAAGATTCGCAGCATAAACAGATAACACAACTGTATTCGTAGCTACAACAGATCCCAAAGGTTCGCATCAACAGTAACACATTAGATCAGATAACACATAGATACTTTCACTATATCCACATATATGAGCATCCAAAACCCAGTACAATCCAACACAGCCTGTGCACACAGCCAACAGGGTCCGCACACAGCAGGACTGAGGATCTCCGCACACACAGCCAGCAGGAATCCTTACCCAAACGACCCAGCAATAGACCTAAAAATTTGCACTTAGCATCATACTTAATTCTATTCTACCTTAAGACTCAAAATGTTCATCTATTTATATCAACTTAGCCTACGCTTCCAATGGTCCGCAAACCATGGTTTGAAAACTCTTGGTCTACCCTTGACCCATTACAATGCATTCGCGGCTTTGACCCACCCCAAAACCCCTGCTTTAGACTAAATAATACCAAAAATATGCAAAATTGTACAAAATTCGCAGCTTTAGGGGACCCTATTCCAACAAGTCATCTACCAATAGTGAAAAATATTGATGACTAACATTGTATACAAGTTGGAATGGCGTCTAACTGTGTAATAATTTTATAGTGGTCTTGTATGCCCATAATAGGGTTGGTTTTCTTTTTTCCTAGTCGTCCCAATTTGCATTGAAGATCTTAGTTAAGCATTTTTCTAAGATTTTTTTGAAAGCTTCAACAGTTCCATTTTCCTGCGAGTGATACAGACTAATTTTGTGATGTTGTATCATGAAGTTTTCTAGCAATGATTTGACTGTGGCGTTGATAAAGTGGGTGACTTGATCACTTTTCAGACTCCTTGGACAACCGAATCTGGTAATAATGTTCTCAAAGATGAACCTAGCTGATGTGTTTATTGTAAAATCCTTCACTGGTGTTGTCTCTGCCCACCTAGTCAGATATTCAGTTGAGTTGATTATGTATCTGGCTTGTGAATGGCGTGCAACTGGTGTAATGGGTCCTACAAAGTCGACATATCATTTATCAAATACCTGCATTTCTCTTACATGTTGTAAGGGTAGTTCATCACGGTGTGAAGGTTTCCTTGTTCTTTGACACACATCACATTTCTTTACATACTCTTTGGTATCCGCATGCATTGTTGGCCACCATAGCCCTGCCTGTCATATTTTTTTGTGATAGGATTTGCTCCCACGTGTCCTCCCACAACTCCATTGTGGCATTCCCATAGGATATCTACTTTTCATGATCTAATACACACCTTTGCAGTATTTGATCCAGACATATTTTGTATAGTTGACCCACTATAAGTTGGTAATCAGCTGCTTTAACAACCAAATGTTTTTTATGGGTTGTTGTATATTCTTCTGGGCATTGTCCTATATCCATATATGTTTATATTTTTTCTAAATAATTTGGGATAGCCTCTATCCAAAAGAGGTCTGCATCTGGAAACTAGTCTTCAAGTGGCCCTCCATTTTCTCTAGATTCCCATCTAGATAGATGATCAGGCCCCACGTTTAGTCTCCCTAGTTTTATTATGAATTCAAATGTAAAATCTTGGAACAGTAGAAGCCATCTACAAATTGTGCCTTCCAGGACAAGTTTATTTACTAAATACTTCAATGCAGAGTGATCTGTAAAAAAAATTAAAAGTACCTCCAAGAAAATAATGGCAGAATTTTTGGAGAGAGTAGACCATTTCCAGAGCTTCTCTTTCAATGTTTGTATAGTTCTTTTCCATTGTGGATAGCTTCCTACTTGCAAAATATACTGGGTGATGTATATTTGTTTCTCCTAGTTACGCTAGCATGACCCCCAATGTAATGCCTAAAGCATCAATATGTACATGGAATTTTTTATCCCAGTTAGGATGAGTTATAATAGGTGCACTTGCTATTTTTTCTTTTAGGGTGTCCAATGCCTTACTGCATTCTTCATTCCACAAAAACAATTCTATCTTCCAGAATAGCTTTCCCAGTGGGGCTATGATACGAGCATAGTTGCGAATAAACCTTCTATAATACATTGTGTGTCCAAGTAATGATCTCAACTATTTAACTTTCTTCGGGATGTCCATTTTGACAATTACCGCTACCTTGGTGTGGTCCACACATACTCCTTGTTTACAGACCATGTGGCTAAGAAAGGTCCCGAATGGTACTGCAAATATGCACTGTTTTAGGTTTAGTAAGATCTGAAGTTTTCTGCAACGGTCAAACATTATCCGAAGGAGACTTGCATGGTTCTTTAACAAACTGTATACCATCCAGTCATCCATGTAGACTTCAAGGAACTTGTTGATATACCCCCTGAAGGTTTATATCACTATTCTTGAGAATATTGTTGGTGCATTATTTAACCCAAAGGGCATTATGTGATAAGTATGCAATCCCCATTCCGTAGTGAATTTGGTTTTTCTTTTGTCCTCCTCTGCTATTCAGGCTTGATGATACCCAGAGAATCTGTCTATGAATGAATATGCTTCATTTCCAGCCACATTATCCAGAACTTCGTCACTGAATGGTGTCAAGAAAGGATCGTGGACGCATGCATTATTTAAACTTCGGTAGTCTACACACACTCTGATCTCTAACTTTTCCTTTTTGTTCTGGATCACTATTGAACTAACCCATTTTTCCTCTTCCACTGGGAAAAGCAATGATGCGTTTAGCAATTTGTCTATTTCTTCTTTGACTTTCTCCTTCACCCTTGGGTTCAAGTGATAGGGACTATGATTTGTTGGTCTAGTATCTAGTTTCACCATTATCTGTAGCTCCCCCAAATCTCCCCTGATACCTTTTAGTTCTGCTATGGAAGATGGGAATAGATCTTCATATTCCTTTAGAAAATCAAAAAAATTATTTATAGCCTCTTCGTCCCAATAGTCCCTATAGATGCTAATTTGGGTTTTTCTTGACTACCAATATTATGTTTCTTTGTCCTTAGGGGTAATAGGTGTAGTCCTTTTGTGGTAGTTTCCTCTTGTATTTTGTGTTCTCCTTCCTTTTCTTCAACTGATAAGTGCATGAGGTTTTCCAAATCATCATCATCTATATCTTGATCTACTTTCCCACACACTATTGCTTCTTGATAACTAGACTCGGGTATTTGTCTTGACACAGATGTTTCTTTATCTTATGCACATTCTGAGCATAATAGATACTTTTGATTGCCTGCAAGGTGTCATAACTTATTAATTATCCCCTTTGAAAGAGAAACTCCATGAAAATATTTCCACTACTGTCTCCCAGCTACCTGTTTGTCTCTTCTTTTCCTCTGTCAGATACCAGGCTTACGGGATGATATCTAATGAATGAACAAAATTATGCACCCATAAGGATTTTGGGTAATTATTCATTTCCCACTTATGTTCACATTTTTTTATATGCACTTGGGGATCCTAAATTACTCTGTACTTTTCTTCTAGTTGCGGTCCCAAAGACGCTTGGAATCTCATTTTCAGTGCCTTCGCTACCTATTCCCAACTATGAAGAGAGTTGTGGTGGTTTACCCATGATCCAGATGGCTCCAAAGACACACACAGGAAAAAATGGGCTTATGGAAGCTCAAAATCAAATTTTTCAGAATTCTTTCAAACCAGGTTGAAGTTGAAGAGTTCATCGCCCTGATCGCAATGGTGTGAACAATGCGTCAATACGAGCTCGTATAAGAAAGTTAGAGAAGTTTGAATTTTTGTTAAGGCAAGGGAAGTGGGGCCCACAACATGCCACATGGCATCCCAGTAAGCACGTCAGACCCACATGGCAAGCCCCTCAGCTATTGACACATGGTGCTCCTCCATTGGCCCCTTGCCCCTACATAAAAGACAAAAAAAAAATGATATTTAATTTTCCACATAAAAACAAAAAACAAAATCATTAAAAAAAATAACTATATATTAAATATAGTTATTAAACAATCAAAATCAACTTAAATATGGTAAAATTGTTATGTAACAAAAATCATATTAAATGTGGTTAAATTCCATATTAAACAAAACCTCCATTTTTGTTTTTCGAGTCGTTACAATATGGAGATACGAATTCCATATATTATATAGTTTGAAAAAACTATATTAAAACTAAAATTGGGTTTTAAAAACAATATTTGGACTCAATGGGATTTGAACTCAAAACCTCCCAACAACAAATATCTTAATATGATTATGCAAACCAATGTGCCAACCTCACACTTTGTCTTATTCATCCTCACACTTTATTATAAAATGTCATTAAAATGGTTCAAGCAAACCATGGAGAATGATGGAGAATACATGAGAGATGAGGGCACAGGGAGGCCAATGGAGCCGTGAGGAAAGAGAAGACAGATCGAATGACAAAAGGACACGTAGTTCGACGCAGGATGGTGCACGCAGCTCGAGGGAACCTTTCTTGATGCCAAGGGAATATTTTCATCCGAAGGAGGTAAAATTTTCAAAATGTATTAGACTTTATATGCATTTTAACCATAATTTCACAAGGAGCATGATGGTGCACCTAGATTTTCCATTGGAGAAGCGGTTTTGCATATTCCCTATGGAGAAGAATCTTTAGGAATCTTGAGGGTATCTTCCAGATTCCTTAGAGGTTGAAATTCACTAGTGTCAAAATGAGGTCAAATTTATACTCATTCTTCTCGGAATTTGACAAGGATCTCAATGGTGAGATCAGATTCCTGTTTTGAGTTGCAGATTTCTAGATTCCCTGTGGAGCAGCATCTTTGAGGAATCTAGTGGGAATCTAAAATATTCCCTAAGCCCCGGATTTTCACTTTGTCAGAATTCAGCAAATTGACAATCAATCCTACACCTCTCGACAACACGACTTGAGCAGTGCAATCATATTTTCCATCTGAGCCTTATATCTTTCAACCACTTTTCAAAGTGGAGTTATAGGTGTCAGCATTCAATGTGTGAGCAGTCATTTTCAGGATATTCGATGCCACGAGATTGATGGTACAAGGCAGATCGAGCAGTTTATCATCCTTATCTTCAGATAGCTCTAGTATATGAGGTATATGTAGTGTGATCCATGTACTTCTTTGTCTCTTTTCTATGAGATGAATTGTGTTGTATGGATCCCTGTTGATGTTTGATGTGGGATCTTGTTTTGTTCTTGATGTGAGATGAAATTTCTATCATGGAGTTGTATTATGTTGAGATCGCTTTTCTGCCATGTTGGCAAGATACTCATTGTCACATGTATGTCTGTTTGAGATCCCTTTTGTTGCCATGTTGGTGGGACACTCATAGTCGTTATGTGTAAGTTATTGTCATACTGATAGGAGTCCTTTTTGTGAATGAGAATTCCTACAGTGGAACATCTCATGGAGAGTTCCAACCACTCCTATGTGAGGGAATTTTCCTTGTACAACATAGAAAACACCATCCATGTACATCATCACTCTCTCCAGCACTTAATGCAGCGCCTACACCATCTTGACACCGAGGCCCGGAGACGTAGTCCTCCTCGACGAACTCTGTTATCAATATCGTATGGTGCTAATGCTTGTTATGTTCCTCTTCTTTACAACATGAAGATGTTCATTTATGTTCATTAATGCTTTGATTAAATGAAATTCTAACACATTAGTTGAAGTAAAAGGTCTTGGATAAAAGGGTAGCGAAATTTACTCGGATCAAGTGGTATTAGAGAAGTCTTCTTGTTGATTTGGATTGCAGGCGTGAACCATTGAACGTTCGCTGAATTGAGCAATGGAGGATTTCAAATACATGTATGATACCATGCTCAGGGTGTCTGAGAAAGTGGACTTTTTGTATGAAGCTTATGAAAAACAAGAAGAAGAGAACGCTAAATTGAAAACACTCCTACAGGAAGAGAAGTAGAACAAACATTGATTGCAACTTCAGTTGCAAGCCACGACATAGGCGTTGGAAGAATTGAAGTGCAACAATGAAAGTCATCAAGTAGAGCATGATGCATTGAAGGCACTCCTACAGGAAGAGAAGGAGGAGAATCCGTGATTTCAACTTCAACTACAAGCCGCAACAAACGCCTTGGAGGAATTGAAGCGCAATGACAGTTGAGGTAAACAGTGTTGATTTCTCTTCAGTTCCATCTTCACTTGATATCATTTATGTTGGAAGTGTGGAGATCCCCATTACAGGAACCGGAATGAGACTCCTTACCAAGATGGGGTACAGAGGAGGAGGACTTGGCATTCATGGCCAAGGCATAACTCAACCATTGGAGGTTGTGCAGAGACCTTGATATGCAGGTTTGGGATACACTAAAGAAGGATGTTCGAAGGTAATCCAAGGCAAGCATACATTGTTGAACTCATCAAGTAATAGGGTTGATGGGAACACTTCACCATCATTCCATGGTAGTGCATGTTGTAGTGAAAGAGCTAAGGCAAGCTCCCATCACCATGATTGCACCAGAGACCACCAGGGAAGTTATAACAAGTCTCACTATTCCAGAGTGCATTTTTATTATAAGAATGTTGATAATCATGGTCGTAAATCATGGCATCGAAAAACTTGTCATTTTTGTGGTTTACATAACCATGTGTTTGTTGAGTGTTGGAAAATAATGGTAGCACAAAGGAGGATGGGGCATAAAAATCCTTCTGCGCAACAGAAAAAGAAACTGGTTAAGCAGGCATGGAGGAAGAAGACTCATTGTAGTTATTGCGATTGAAGTGGCCATCAAAGAACCACATGTTGGAGACTCCATCCAGAGCAGCGCCTTAAAGAAAAAGTGCTCGTGCATGAACCAGTCGAAAGAGCTAATTGACAAGAGAATCTCCCACAGGGAGATGGCCCATTCACTTTGCTAGAGAGGGGTTTTTCTAGATGTGTTAGCTTGTCGTGGCCTTATTTTTGTAAATCATGTGCTGCATTTATTTATGTAAAAGTGATGATGTGCTTTTCCATCACTTGTTAAGCAAAAATGATATTTTGGCCTTGTTCTACAAGTCGTGTGATGAATTTATTTTATGTAAAATTGATGATGTCTTTTCCATCACCTCGAAATGCGACACTGATGTTTTGGCCCTATAATGATAGCTGTGGTGTGATTTCCATTTGATGTAAATTTGACCACCGAGTAAGTAAACTTGTGGCAAGTATGGAAATTCTTGGGTCATAGTTGGTCATAATTTGAGCATGTAATTTGCAGGATATTGTACTACAGGTTTGTAGAGGATGCAGGTGTCGGTTCATCGCTTAAGGATCCAAAGGAAAAAGGTGAAGGAGTAGGAAGGGTGACCTTTCAAGACACTTGTGGTGCAAACATAGTACACAGAAGTTGCAGATTCTTATTGATGCTTTTGGAGGACCAAAAGCTCCTCAGTGGGGAGGATTGATCCAGGTGGCTCCAGAGACACACAGGACAAAGAGGGCTTATGGAAGCTCAAAAATAAAAGTGTTTGGAATGCTTTTGAACTAGGTTCAAGTTGAATATTTCGTCGCCCTGATCGCAATGGTGCGAACGGCACGTCAATCCGAGCTCGTATAAGAAAGTTAGAGCAATTTGAATTTTTGTTAAGGCAAGGGAAGTGGGGCCCACAACATGACACATAGCATACCAGTAAACATGTGGGACCCACATGGAAAGCCCCTCAGCCGTTGACACATGGTGCTCCTCCATTGGCCCCTTGCTCCTGCATAAAAGACAAAACAAAATGATATTTAATTTCCCAAATAAAAGAAAAACAAAAAAATCATTAAAAAAATAACTATCTATCAGATCTAGTTATTAAACAATCAAAATCAACTTAAATATCGTAAAAATTTTATGTAACAAAAATTATATTAAATATGGTTAAATTCCATATTAAACAAAACCTCCATTTTTTTTTTTGGGAGTCGTTACAATATGGAGATACGAATTCCATATATTATATAGTTTGAAAAAACGATATTAAAACTAAAATTGAGTTTTAAAAAAATATTTGGACTCAATGGAATTTGAACTCAAAACTGTAGAAATTAGTATACAATAAGCATGCATACATCCAGATTCCCCTGATCTCACAATATTTAACTTCTTGCAAGATACATAATCATTCCACTGTTAATCTTTTGCGGAAAATTAATTGCAGACACATGTGAAGCATAAATAAAAACAATCACACATAACACAGTTGTTTAATGGGAAAGCCTGAATTTGAAAACCCCAACTATCATATATTATTTAACATGGAGATCATGTAACAATCTCATACAAATCTTAGTACATCAAGCTCTCAGTATAATCAATCGTCACACACTAACATAGAAGAAATCTGCAAATCCATGCATCGATCTCTGCCCTCCTGCTAGCCTGCCTCCACTACACAATCCCTGCTGAAGAATAGCTCTGAATGAATTCAAATTACCCTTGCCTTGACTGCGCAATCCTCATTGGAAACTCCAATGTGTGTGTGGTGCAATCAATGCATCACTATAGTCACAACAGATAGTCCATCTTGCCCTTTCACCTATCTCTCCACTGGGTCTCCACTGGAACTGACATGCACTGTAGTTAACTGTTGTATTTTTCTGTTGATTAATGAGTTATTATTTGTGAATTAATTCACTCCACTATCACTAGTGTATCATTTAGTTAGACTAGATACAACTAGCTCAAATGAGTCTAACTGAGTTAAACTGAATACAACTCCATGACAACTCTGTCATAACTTTGCCACTTCAGTTCTAACTGAGTCCTCCATGCATGAACCACCAGTAAACCCTAGGAATTGCGTAATTCCTTCAGCCCATTGATTTTCCAAATCTGTGCACTAAAATTAAGTGCTCCAAGAGAATAAGTTGTTGTTTATTGTCGGATTATTATTAAGAGCTAATAATAATCGACACTTCTATTTTTAGATCGACAATCTATAAATAGACTTCACCCAATATTCTAAAAATAGAATTTCATCTATTTTTCCAACTTGACCAACCATCCACAAATAGCATCCTACAACTTCTAAAATATGATCACCATGTCTAAAAATAGACTTGCTCCAAAAATAGCCTACGGGCCCACTTAGTGAAGGTGAATCTTTTCACTAAGCTCATCATCTTGTTGAATCTCAGCAAAAACCTCCCAACAACAACTATCTTAATATGATTATGCCAATCAATGTGCCAACCTCACACTTTTTCTTATTCATCCTCACACTTTATTATAAAATGTTATTAAAATGGTTCAAGGAAACCATGGAGAATGATGGAGAATACATGAGAGATGAGGGCAAAAGAACGCCAATGGAGTCGTGAGAAAAGAGAAGACAGGTCATATGACAGACGAACACGCAGTTCGAGGCAGGATGGTTCACGTAGTTCGAGGAAATATTTCTTGATGCCAAGGAATATTTTGATTCGGAGGTAAAATTTTCATAATGTATTAAACTTTATATGAATTTTAACCAGAATTACCCAGGGAGTGTGATGATGGGCCCATATTTTCCATTGGAGCAGCGGTTTTGTAGATTCCTTGGAGTTCGAAATTCGTCGGTGTCAGAATGAGCTCAACTTTATACTCATTCTTCTCAGAATTTCGCAAGGATCTCAATGGTGAGATAGATTCCTATTTTAAGCTGCGGATTTCTAGATTCCCTGTGGAGCAGCATCTTTGAGGAATATAAAAGATTCCCTAAGGCCCATATTTTCACTTTGTCAGAATTTAGCAAATTGACAGTCAACCTACACCTCTCTATGAAATGAGTTCAGCGATGCAGTCATATTTTTCATCTGAGCCTTATATTTTTCAACCACTTTTCAAATTGGAGTTACATGTGTTAGCATTCAATGTGTGAGCAGTCATTTTCAGGATATTCGATGCACGATATTGATGGTACAAGATAGATCTAGCAGTTTATCATCCTTGTATTCAGATAGCTCTAGGATGTGAGGTATGTGCATTGTGATCCATGTACTTCTTTATCTCTTTGCTATGAGATGTATTTTGTTGTATGGATCCTTGTTGATGTTTGATGTGGGATCTTTTTTTTTTCTTGATGTGAGATGTAATTTCTATCATGGATTTGTATTATGTTGAGATCTCTTTGCTACCATGTTGGCAGGATACTCATTGTCACATGTATGTTTTTTTTAGATCCCTTTTGTTTCCATGTTGGTGGGATACTCATAGTCATTATGTGTGATTTATTGTCATACTGATAGGAGCCCTTTTTGTGAATGAGAGTTCCTATAGTGGAACATCTCGTGGAGAGTTCTAGCCACTCCTGCGTAATGGAATTTTCCTTGTACGACTTAGAAAACACCATCCATGTACATCATCACTCTTTCCATCACTTAATGCAGCGGCCTACACCATCTTGACATCGAGGCCCGGAAACGTAGTCCCTCCTAGACGAACTCTATTATCAATATCATATGTTGCTAAGTATTTTTATGTTCCTCTTCTTTACAACATGCGGATTTTCATTTATGTTCGTTAACGCTTTGATTAAATGTAATTCTAACACATCATTCAAAGTAAAAGTTCTTGGTTAAAATGGTAGCGAAATTTACCCGGATCAACCCACCACCTTGCCGAAGTGGATTGCAAAGCTACATTCATTAGTGGAACCTTATGCTCCGTCGGCACGTCATATTCAACTTTATTAATGAAAGTATTCAGAGTATCATATTAGTAAGGGTGGGGTAACCCCTTACCTCTGTTTTGATCCAGTTGATTCCACAAACAGTAGCACATATTCTGGTGTTGACCTCGTACCCTCCTTGATGCCAATCGTCCCATGCAACTTCTGATCCTACATCAGAGCTTTGAACACTTCGCCAAATTATTGTTCCTCCTACTGTGCGGTTTATGTAATATTCTCTCTTACCTGTTGTCATTTGATAAATTTGGTAGAGAATTTTTGCATCTTCCCTGGTCTCTACAGTCTCTGTATATCGGGGTCCTTGACATGGATCCAATGGTTGGACTAGTCTGACTTCACCATCTTCAAACATCATCAGCTCATTCTTCAATTCAATAACTGCATAATTTTCAAATGCCTAGTTTATCCATAACAAAGTTGAATATGGATACTTATCTCCAATGATGTCAGTTACTTCAAAATCAGTGTAATTCTTCACTCCCATGACATCTACTTCAACCTCCTCTGACCTTCCTACCGGCACAATGAAATATTTTTTTGCCATCCCTAGCTGTATAGGGGAATACGCCATCTTTGGTTTGCCTAACGCTTCCCATGTTTTTCTGCGTAATATGTTCACATCTTAACCTAGATCCAGTATTGTGTCTATTATCTGAAATCCCACAACTTGTGCATTTATGTGAAATTCCTTTCCAGTTCTTCTTTTATTTCTTTTTAATCTCCTCACATACCTTTCTAGAAATTTAGTGTTAATTGGGTTCTTGTACTCTATTCCTTTCTTCCCACCTTTTAATTAGTTCGGGACGGTCTTATGTGGCATGTGCATTCACTCTACATTGGGAACACCATGCTCATATTGATAGCGGACATTCTCTCGCTACATGACCTTCTTGATCAGAATTGTAACATATCAAGGGTCCTCTTCCTCTAATCCTACCTCCTCGCATTCCTAATCCTCCTCATCCTCTTGGAGTCTCATTTACTCTATAGGATGTCCTATCCATTCAGTCTGTTAATGCATCAAGGGCTCTGCACTGATTTGTATGATGAGTCGTTGAACCACAGAATTCACAATATACATTATTTAG
The DNA here is from genome assembly GCA_034641835.2 of Pinus albicaulis. Lineage (NCBI taxonomy): Eukaryota > Viridiplantae > Streptophyta > Pinopsida > Pinales > Pinaceae > Pinus > Pinus albicaulis. Next base: position 602,985,081 of record CM076583.1, read on the forward strand.
GACATTAAAATCCTTATGTAATATCGGGCATAAACGCGGAGGATGACTATTTCCCTTGCATATTTCACAATATTATGTTGAAGTTGGAGTTTGTTGGTTAGGAAAACCTGGGAAATGTGGTTGCGCTTGGTACAGTCCTTAAGTATTTACCTGTGCAACTCCTCCTACTCGTGGTGTCCCTTGCGCTCCTACCACTGATGTCCCGACGTTGTTTCCCCGCAACCTTGGACACTCTGTAACCAAATGTCCTTCCAATAGACAATGTGTACACCACACATTGGGTCGTGCTGGTAATTTTAGCTTAATATCCTTGAGATTTTATGTCAAACTTGATATCTGATGTTACAATCCCAATATGGAAGGATCATGGGCAGCTACTCCCCCCCTAAATTCCTATGGATAGCTAGCCATTGCTTCTATCTTCATTGATTTTTCTATCACATATTGGAGCGTATCAATATTTTCCTGGGTCAATGGTGTTCTTGTAAGGGGTAAAAGTGCTTTAATGAACCAGTCACATTGGTGATTTGGATCAATCGGGTAACTCAGTTTCCCGATTGCATCTTTGAACCTTCTCATTAAATCCCAAGCGGTCTCTCCTTCTCTCTGTTTGATCTCCCATAATTCGTACAGCCCTTGTTGATTAGTTTGAGGGAGCTTGAACTCCTATACAATCTCTCTTTTAACATCATCTATAGCAAGATTCTGATGTACTTCTAACCACTTGATAAACCAAAGTAATGCTTTTTCCTGGAGTGTGGTCTTTGAATTCAATCAATTTAACTGCATTTGGTGTTTGACGAGCCCTCCAGATTGCTTCACATAGATACCAATGTTGTTCTACATCATCATTACCCTTTCTAGAAAACTTCGGGTATCGAGTAAATGATCCTGTCATTTCTGCTTGTATGGGTGGAACCATTAGGGGAATTTTGAGGTCTAAAATGGGCCTCCTAAGGAAATAATAAAATAATAGCTAAACCAATAAAATAATATTTATGAATTTGACATTCACTTTTTGCACCACAATCCATGTAACCATAGTTAAATTCAATTTAAAGGTTGTACCAAAATAAAATTAAAAATAAAATTGTATTGATGTGACTATAAATAAGAAGGAGATTTTCAAGAAAAAATCGTTATCATTGAACAACTAATGCATTTGTCCTTTGTACTTAAATAAGTTAAAATAAAATATAAATATAATTTTATAAATTCTTAATTATTATATGCTATTAATTAAAATTTATATTATTTAAATTGTATAATAACATGTAATTAATATACTATATAAAAATAATATAATATAATAAATGTGTAGGGATATGCATTGTTTCTTTCAAGAAATATGAAATGACAATAATATATTTTTATTCAAAAAGTGTGAAATGACATTTATTATGAGTACTTTACTTTTACTTTAAAAGTACTTAGAGCACTACCATGGTTAACCATGATTTTTTATCCACCATTAAGAATGTGACAAGGAAGTACCTTTAACTCAATCAATGCCACCTCAACCATTAGGGATGATGTCATCCCCTAAAATATGATTGGTTCTCATAAAGTGAATTTTGATTGTACATTTTCCTTAGGAGGCCCATTTTAGACCTAAAAATTCCCTTAATTTTATATAAATCCTCTACTTCCTAGATGAGAAATTCTTTTGCTAGTACTACTGCTATCAGTTACCTGTATTGTAGACTGAACACTATGCAACTTACTTGACTCCTGCAACTTTATCAAAAAATTATCGGGCGAATGGTAAAGTACCAAGGGAAGGTTAGGACAAGTGCTACTTGAAACTTGGGGAATAGGATTACCTTGTATTATGGTCACCGGCCTCTCTCGGAATAGTTGTTCCATCGCAACATGCATCTCAGCATCAGACTCATCCTCAGGGTGCGTGTCCTCCTCTTCATTGGACCTTTTTCCCTTCTCTCTTCGGGATGGGCTCCTATGAACCTGTCTAAATTCTTTGGTGGACCCATCCATTCCTTTGGGTCCTACTTCATCTTCTCTCCTCCCTCTCATCTGCGACGCCTCTTCTCTTTTTTGTATGTTCCTCTTCTACTTTTCAAACTCCTGTATTTCCCTTTCCCGCCACTTCTCAGCAATTTGCGCCCTCTGATGTGCTCTTAGCTCTCTCAACTTACTAGAGGTCTCGGTGTCCATATCCCTATTCCCCTTTTTCCCTTTTCCGTAGCATCTCTCCTTCAAGCCCTTCCCCTAGTACTGGAGGTTTAGACTTCCATCATAGGACTTTGGAAAGGCATTAGTCCCTCATCCACCATTAAAGCCTTAATCCACAACGAAATTTACTTTAACAACTTCCCCCGCAACCCATATTTAAATATATCTTCTACTTTAGTAAAGGATTGATAACATTCAACTGTGAATTCCACAATATATCCCTCCAAAGTGGTCTGAACCCAGAAATATACTGCTCGAGTTAACTCAGTATCGAGTCTCTGCAATGACATTAGATTTGTATGCATCCAACTGCGATGGGATCGATGCAATATTCCAGGAATTTATTTGACATGGAGTCTTCACAACCAGTTATAGAGCTCCTCAGGAAATTTTCCCCAAAAAAATTCATACAAATCACTCGCTGAATTAGAAAACAGAACTTTATCATTAATAGTCATTTCCTTCTGATGTCGGAGCTCATCCTGTTGTGATATGAACTAATCTACATGATTATCCCACCAGCTATGCAATTCCATTTCATAGATATTTGATACCATGATCTATCTCTCTATTAAGTTTTCAGGTCCTGGCAACAGAACCATTTGTTGGCTAAAAAGGGCGACTTCTAGGCAATACCCAGGTTCAGATTCAGGGCCAACAATATTTCGTTGTAGTCTATGACAACACCGGCATTTTCACCCTACTCAAAGAGAGCAGGGAGTCTCAGCTGAGGCGTGTTGTTACCTTACTCAGATAAAAGAGATAGACCTATACTATTGAAGAGAAACTATTTAGAAACTATCCATAAATTACAATTATGCAGAAACACTCTCGTTACATATTAATCAAGAGATAAACTACCATTTAACAGCTATCAAGTAAAGCTATCAAAAATTTTGAAATCACTGGTCATACATCACATATAAGAAATATCTAACATACACATCTTCAGGTCCACAAAACAGCTTCGATCTATTAAATTATATGATCAACACAATACATATCAGACTCCGCAGAGTACAGCATAAACAACACTTTACATCCTTGGCTCTGCAGAGCTTCATGTGACACAAAACCCAACCTATTCCCTCGAAATATCACTGAGCGAACTCTCTTTTCCCTTGCTTATCTATCTCCTTCGTCCGGCACTATCAGTTCCTCACGTAGTTGTTCTGTTGTGCTCTGCCATTTCATATTCTCTTCTGCGGTTGGCTCTGCCTTTGGGAGTCTTTATGCTTGTTCATTGTCACTTGTCCTTTCCATATGTGTTGTTGCTTGTTTACACTCCGCCACATGTCTGCCTCTTCTCCGCAACCCGCAACAACTCCCTTCCTTTCACAACGGCTCTCTGCCACTCGATATTCCCGCAACTAGTCGTCCGCAACTCAAAAACGGTTTTCCCAAAACAAAGGCCCCAACAACACCATCGACTGAGCAGGCTTCCACTAGTTATAGTATTGATGCACCACCAGATATTTGAAATTTTTATGAAGTTCTATTACAGTTGTATATTTTTTACATTATATATATATATATATATATGTTCATGTTGATGTACTTAATTTACATGTTGGTGTTCATCATGATGTGTATATTGTTAGGTCATGTTAGATATGTTCATTTAATGTGCTTGTAGATAGATTTGTATGTTATAGCAGTTATTTGACATGAGATGTATATTTGATGTTTGTGTTGTGATGATGTTATACAATGCTTCTGTTTTATTAGATGATCATGATCACAATGATTAGATGATGTTAGCGAATGTGAATGTGTATTTTAGAATATGATGTTTGTATGATGGTTATCATGATCATGACGTTTACTCTTAATATTAAATCATGATACTTATTAAAATTGTAATTGTAATTGTATGTATTGTCATGATTCAATTTTATTAAAATTGTAAAATTTTTGAATTTTAAAATTTGTAAAATTGTAATTGTAATTGTATGTATCGTGATTGTAATTGTAATTTTAATTGTAATTGTATGTAAAATTGTGAAATTGTAATTGCAATTGCAATTGTAATTTTAATTGTAATTGTATGCAGTAAAATTGTAAAATTTTAATTTTAATTTTAATTGTATGTAAAATTGTAAAATTGTAATTGTAATTGTAATTGTATTGTGAAATTGTAAAATTGTAATTGTAATTGTATGTATTTTCATGATTCAATTTTATTAAAATTTGTAAATTTGTAAAATTCTAAAATTGTAAATTAGTTGTCAAATTTGAACCATAACTACCGTATGTAGTAAAATTGTAAAATTGTAATAGTAATTGTAATTTTAATTTTAATTGTAATTGTATGTAAAATAGTAAAATTGTAATTGTATGTAAAATTGTAATTGTAATTGTAATTGTAGTGTGAAATTGTAAAATTGTAATTGTAATTGTATGTATTGTCATGATTCAATTTTATTAAAATTGTAAAATTTGTAAATTTGTAAATTTGTAAAATTGTAAAATTGTAAATTAATTGTCAAATTTGAACCATAACTACCGTAAAATTGAATCATCGTAAAATTGTAAAATGTATACCGTACATATTGTTAAATTATCATAATTGTAAATTTGTAAATTTGTAAGAATATAAATATAATTCTAGAGACAGTCTAGAGTTGCCATAGACCAGTGCCTAGGACATCTTAGCATAGCAAGGAGCATATAATAAAACTTGGGTGTCAATCCAAAGGCTCTCCTGCTATCTCTTGTAAACAAGGAAATTGATTTAAATGGGACCAGAACTTACAGAAACTGCCACAGGGAAAGTAATGTTGCAGAGACAAGATGCTAAGCTCCAACACAAAAGCATCAGACAGTTAAGAGACAATTTACTGTAAAGAGGGCCGATTCAAATAATATGCCACAGAAATCAAATATCAGAAGGTGTATGCGGTGAAAGAAATATAAGAAGATATTAGTTATCTTTGGTCTGATACCTAGATACACAACAGAACCATATATGGGCTTATCAATCTAAGAATCCATACATGACAATGGCGTTTTAAAAGCACGCTCCCAAAGCAACTAATATAGCAGAAAGATGGATGAAATGAACATGAAACAGTATATCATGCCTGAGCCATATTTAAAGCGCTTGACTGATCCAAGTATGGGTATCAACTAGGATAAATCCTTACATAAAATCAGTGAGCCACTCGCATTCCAGTACATGATACAAGAAGATGGATAAAATGAAATGTTATATTAAACACATAAAAGGAAGTTACACACTGTGAGATACCAAATACCAGAATCCTCTAATACAGATAGAAATCCTCCTCACTGAGACCCTACAGGCTCTGAGCCTTCATACAAAGCCTTACAAGATGTATACAAAGATTCCTTTCACTGCACTATTTTCTGATAAAAATCTGGAACCCTTACATTTTTTTTCTTCCTGGTTTTTATAGAGGAAGAAGAAGAAAACCCGATAAAAGAAGTCGGTGAAAACATTAATTTGCATAATTAAAACAAAACTGGCGGAAACATTTGCGCCCATATTGTTTGACGGTTCTGGAATGCTGAGCGTACTCTGTAGCTGGCTTCATGAAGTAAATGCACTGGGTGGAAAATCTATTCAGGAGCACGGCAAAAAGCAAAATCACACCAACATTCTGTCCTTTCCTGAAAGATAAATTTACTGCAATAAAACCTGGAGGGTTTAGTTCTCTTGTGCATGGTAACCTCTGTCTTCTAACTTTGAATTTGAATTTAAAATCTTCAATGTCTGGCCCCGAATTCCTTGATTTTTCATTGGTATTTCTTCGCCGCTCCATTAATATCTCCATCTACTCAATTCGTGTTTCGGGTGGCTCCATAGGGTTTGATAGATCTTGACCCCTGCTTCTTAAATAGCTGTCATGTCGCAACAGCCTCCCAAGATTTTCTTCCTAAATTTGCCTCTGAAGAATTGTCCTTCGAAGCAGCATCAGCTTATGTAATGGAGGCTGCGAATTAAGGTCATTCTCCACCGCCATAAACCTGCAAAACTCACAAACTTGTTAAAGAAAAACAAACACAGAGATGATGGACGTGGCAGGGTTGAATGGAGATGATTGTGTAGGCGAGTGGAATGGCGGAAAAAAACAGGGTGGTGGTGAAAAACTCAGCACAACAATGTTGGGTCGAAGAGTGATGGTTTTTAACGTGAACATTATAATCTGACTCAAAAATAGAGCACATAAAGGGCCGAGGAGAATACGACAGACACGTATATTATTGGTGGGTGAACGTACGACAGATTGTATGGAAAGGATGACGTGAAGGTGGACTTGGTCAACCAGCAGAGCTTGTAAATGATTCTAGACCATTCGATCCGCAAACAGGATCAACGTTTAACAATGTATTGGAGACCGATGGAAAGGTGGGCCTGGGACATTGTACACTGGGCTTAACACATGCACATCTTCACAGCGTGACGACTGTCAGATGATGCCTTTCAGATCGAACGGCTCACGTAGATTTCGCTGCACGTCTTTATCCGGATGATAATGCGCGATGAGCGGTGGTATTCAAACAGTGACCTGGGACGCGTGGCATCTGCTGAATGGAATCGCTGGGATTTGGAGAATACCGCCTGCTGCTAAAAAGCTGTGCGATGGAAACAGGCCAGTTTTGAGCAATGAACGCGGGCGTGGGGACCAACATGGACTGTTGTTTGTGGACCATTGATTTACTTTTGATCGGACGGCTAGGGGTGTGCTCGATAGCCTCTCATGCTAAGCGCCTTTCATTCTGGCACTTGTTCTAGCACCCGAATCGTATGGGGAATAAAATAAAGGGGGCTGAGACTGAAGGGGCTAGGCCCGATATATCTTTAAGTGCAGATTTTAGCCTTTGTCTACTGTGTTTTGTGGGCGGGAAGGGTAACGATAGGTAGGATATGAAGTTCTTAGGCCACAAAAGAGGTTTTAAACATATTCAAACGGGATTGTAAGCCAGAAACTTGAATGGAGGGGCTAATATAGTCAACATCGGCTCCATCTGGGGATGACACGTTCATTCCTGGATGTGTCGAGAGCTTCGCAGACCTCTTGTTTATCATTTTTGTAAATCCTGTTCTTCAGACCCTCAGTACTTCACTCCATAATTTATCAGCAAGTCCACCTGGATTAAACCAAAACTGGAACAAAACTTATCTACAATATGGTACATCAGGCAATCCATGCTTGAATTAGAATTGGAAGTATGGTTTAAGAAATTGACCATTTACAGGGGAATCTAACCAATCACCCCTAAATTCTCCAACATAAAGGTGTTATTATTTCCCTGTTCCACAATTTTGAAGGGACCAAACCAGAGGGGGTCAAATTTTCCATGCTTTCCTTTTTCAGCCCTCCGGATATCCCATCTGAGCACTAGATCTCCAATCTGCAATTTCCTGTCTTTTGCGTGCTGATCAAATATATGTTTCATTTTCTCCTGATATTCTGTTAACCTCTGATTCACTTGATCCTGTGTTTCCTCTAATTCTACCAATTGATTGATTCTCCTGACCATATCATCCGGTTCTTCCTGACTTTCTTGCATAAAGCTTGCCACTGGTAAGGCCAGCTGCATAGGAAAGACTGTTGCTCGTCCGTATACCAATTCATATGGATATTTCCCAGTCACTCTCTTGCTGGTGATTCTATTAGCCCATAGAGAAAATTTCAATTGAGAATCCCAATTCTTCTGATTTTCATTTATAGTCTTTTTCAAGGCCCTCACTAGAGTTTTGTTGGAAGATTCTGCCAAGCCATTTCCCTGTGGATAGTAAGCTGTGGAGTGATTCAATGTGATATTATACTGCTAGCAGAAATTTACAAATTTTGCAGACTTGAAGGCATGTGCATTATCAGTCACTATTTTAGCAGGACAGACAAACCTAGCTATGATGTTTTCCTCCATGAATTTGATTATCACAGTATCTGTAGCATTCCTTGCAGGTATGGCTTCCACCCATTTTGTAAAATAATTCGTGGCAGTCAATATCCATTTATGTTGGTCGCTTGATGGGGGATGTATTTCTCCTATAAAATCTAATCCCCATTGTTGGAATGGCTCATCCACGTGAACAGGAATTAGGGGCAGAGCTGCCAACTTCTGTCTCTCAGCAAATTTTTGACACTTATCACATGCTCTGACCCAAGTAAAGACATCTCCAAATAATTTTGGCCAGTAGAAACCGGCCTTCAGGATTTTATGAGCTGTAGCCCTCCAGATATAATTTCCTCCACAAGTTCCTTCATGAAATTCTATCATTATAGTCTCCACTTCATTTTCTGTGAGGCATAGGAGTAAGATGCCTGAAGGGTCCCTCCAATATAATTGACCATTGGAAACTATATACTTTTGTGACTTCAATATTAATGCCCTGTATTTTGATTTATCACAGCTGGAAGGACAGCTGAGTGTCAAAAGATATTCTACTGTTTCTTTATACCATGGACTAGTGAGATACTTCATGTGTACTTTCTGAGTAGCCATCTCCAGTCCTTGCTGCTCTTTTTCTTTCCCAGACTCTTCATTTGCAATCATGGACAAATTTATGCCCAGAGCTTGATAGTTCGATTCAGATAACATTTTAGCAAACCCCTGTCCTTTGATTAACTTGGTAGGACGAATATCCAAATCATACTCATGTATTTTAGCAATCCACCTCCCTCTTTTTCCTTCACTATCTCTCTGAATGAGAATGTCTTTGACAACTGCTGTAGGGACGTATGCAATAATGTGAGACTGCAAAACATACGTTCTAAAGGCTTTGAGGGACTTCACCAGGGCATATGCCTGCTTCTCTAATATGTTATATTTCAATTCTGCATCATGAAGCACCCGACTGAAGAAGGCAATAGGTTTCTCATATCCTTCTTCGTTTTTCTGTAGCAGAACTCCAGCTACTCTATGGGGTGAAGCAAATGAAAATATCATAAAGGGTTTTGAATAATCTGGTCCAGCTAGTACAGGAGCTTCAGCAAAAGCATGTTTTATCCTGGTAAAATCTTCTCGTGACTCCTGTGACCATTTAACTTCATTATTCTTTTTCAGCATATCAGTTATGTGCCTAACTATTTCAGCATAGTTAGGAATAAACCTTCTCAGAAAATTGATACGCCCTAAAAATACCTGCACCTCCCTCTTATTCCTAGGCAGAGGAATACCATTTATGACTTCTACTCTTTTGGGGTCTATTCTTACCCCATCCTTAGTCACAATGTGCCCTAAAAGCTTGCCTTCCTCTAATGCAAATAAAGACTTTTGTGGATTGAGAGAAAGACCATACCTTCTGCATTTTTCAAAAGTTCTTCGTAAATGCTCAATGTGCTCATTGACATTTTTTGAAAACACTGTTATATCATCAAGGTACACCTCCAGAAATTTATCTTGCTCCCCGACAAAGGCTATGTCCATGGCCCTTTGGAAAGTGGCTCCTGCATTAATCAACCCAAAAGGAATCCTGGCGTACATAAATGTGCCCCATGGTGTAGTGAAAGCAGTCTTCTTCTGATCCTCTAGGAGTACAGCTATCTGATTATAACTAGAAAAACCATCCTCATTGACATCCTAGAAGCTCCAACCACTTTCTGCAGGATATGATCCATCTTGGGCAGTGGATAATTGTCCTTTAAGGACGCTCTATTTAAATTTATGAAATCCACGCATAGCCTTATTTCTCCATTCTTCTTTTGAACAGGGACCAGATTTTCCACCCATTCAGAGTACCTCAATGGTACAATTATTTTTGCCTTTAGCAGCTTCTTGATTTCTTTTTCAATGGAGGGAAGCAGCAGAGGATTTATCTGTCTGAGCTTCTGCTTATAAGGTCTTACATCTTCCCTCAAAGAAATTTTGTGCTGCATTATGTTGACATCAAAATTTTTCAGATCCTGATAGGACCATGCAAATACATCTTTATAAGATTGAAATAATTTCAGGTATTTTTCTTTATACTCCTCTGGGACCTTCTTGGATAATTTTACAATTTTAAGATCAGCCTCAGTACCCAGATTCAGGTCTTCCACTTGATCTTCTTCTACCATTTTACTAGGCTGCAATGGGACATCATTCTTGTCAAATAGCCTTTCTAGGGGGACCAGCCCTCTAGGGATAACATTTCCTTTCAGCTGCAACACTTTAATTCCTACCATTTTCTCTTCCCAATTGTTCTCTGGAACATTTTCAGTCTCTTCTTCATCACAGTCATCAATCTCCATATTAGAGAATTCTCCCACTGTTTCTAGGAACCTCTTCATTTGTTCCTCATCTTCGAATACCTGCCAATGCCTGACATTATCTGGGATAGATGGCCTATAATGTACCTCAACTTCATACCTCAAGAGAGGGTTTTGAGGAGGACGAAATGTGCTAGCAGCTACAGCAAGAGAATCTGCCATTCTATTCTATTCTCGAGGCATGAACTGGATATCAAATGCTGAGAAAAAAATTTCCACCATGTCCCATACTTCATTTCTATAAGCTCCCAGCCGAAAATGTTTGGTTTGACACTGATTTCTGACTTGTCTGACCACCAGCTCTGAATATCCCAGAACCTTTAAACTCTGTATACCCATGCTCTTGGCTGTCTGCAATCCTAGAAATAGTGCTTCATATTCAGCCACATTATTAGTAGCTTCGTATTCCAATTTAAAAGACAGTGGCACCCATTTTCTTGTAGGAGAGATTAATAATACTCCAGCCCCATTACCTTCTCTTGAATTTGCTCCATCAAAATTTAGAGTCCATACTCCTGCCTCATGGTCTTCTAAAGGCTGCTCAGTCTTGATTTGACAGAAGGAAGGTTCATGAGCATAATTTTGATCTTCTTCTAACATCAAACATGAGAAATCTCCTTCCTTGCTGTAAACTGGTGAATTCTCTGAGCTGTCAGCCTTAGTAACCATCTTGACAAATCTGGTTTCTCTGTACAACCTCCTCTCCTGGCCACCAAAAACAGGGATCGTGGCATAGGTTAAATCCATCTTGAGTGACCCACCGATTTTTTTTCCCCAAGACCTTGACAGCAACATGCCAAAACGAGCTGGGATGTCAGCTACCACGATGTCCATTACCACACTTTTTGCTGGGATTTGGGCCAGATTGACTACAAAATCCTTGATCATCCCTATACACTTAACTCTTTTGGAATCAAATGAATAGAGGTATTATATGGACGTGTGATCTATAAACCTAGTTGTTCCATGACAGACAGAGGCATAAGATTATGGGAAGCCCCAGAATCTAATATACAATTGTGTAACATCAGGTCATGAATTACTAGGGACACATAGAAAGGAGGAGTAGAGGGGTCTATCTCCTCGACATGTGGGCCAAAGACTACCATAGGTATTTCTTCTTGGAGGTTGATACTATCTGGAGTGACTGGTGCTTCAGGAGGGAACAATAAAGAAGTGACTTGAGATTGATATGCTGGTTGTTTCAACAGTTCAGTCAGGGGAACTGGTATTTTGACTTTTTCAAGTTCTTTTTGCAGATTGAAAGCAGGAGGGGAATTTTCTATTACAAATTCTTTTGACTCTTTGTTTTCAGCTGAGGGTTTAACTTCTTTTGATATAGACTTAGCATTAGGAGGAGTGACTACTTTTGAGGAAGAAGGAGTTTGATCATTAGACTGCAGAGGAGTGTTTAGAGGACTCTTACCTTTGTCTGTGACTTTCTTCATTGTTTCCTCTTTCTGAATAGGTGCTTCCTTCTAGGGAGGCTCCTCTTCATGTTCTTGAGTCTGAGTTCTCTTTCTGGAAGATCTGAGGTCATATCTCCTATTGAAATGTGCTTGCATGAAATCATTAAACTGTTTGCAATAGTGATCAATTTCTGCATCTTCTGTGTCTCTGATCTCTTCTTCTTCTTCTTGCAATGGGCATTCTATTTCATCATTGTTTGAAAAGGCAAGATTTTCATCTTGCAGTTCATAGGCAGCATCTTCAGTGGAGTCATCTACTAGGCCTTCCAAGTATAATGGGTGTGGCACCTGATCCTGTTGCTCCTTAGCTTCCCTTGGCAATATTTGCAGGGGTGGATTTCTATACTGAGGATTGTAACCCCTGTTTGGAGCATTCTGGAAGTTCTTGGAAGCTGAGTTCTTGGTCTCCAGTTCAAGCTTGACCATTTTATTAGAAATGCTCTTAATCATTTTTCTCATTTCTTCAATTTTATCTGAATCCTTATCCTGATTAGAAGTAGATACTTCTTCTTTGCCTCTTCTTCTAATATCTTGTTCAGATTTTCCTCTTAATTTTCCAGTGGAGGCGAAGTTTGCTTCCAACTCAAGAGCATCTGACTGAGCATCATCTAGGGTGGCGGGTTTTCCTTCCCTGAGAGAGAAACCAAAATCTGAGTCAAAGGCTGCTATGAAAACAACTTTGGCAGCATTCTGATGAGGCTTCATATCTGCAGGGAGGTTTAGATATAAATTATTAAATCTCTTGATAAATTCTGACACCCCTTAATTATATTTCTTCTTGAGTGTATTCAACTCAGTAAGACACTGTCCATGATATTTCTTTTCTCCCCATTTTCTGAGAAAAGTATTTTCCATATCATCCCAGGTGGTTACAGAACGGTTTCCTAATGTTTTGAACCATTTTCTGGTTTCATCGTCCATAGATTGCACAAACAGCCTCAAGACCACATCTAAATGTTCTACATTAAAGTTTTCTGCAAAAGAGCAAAAAGTTTCAGGATGTTTTTGAGCATCAATTTCATTTTCCCTCGTGAATCTGGGAAATATCTTTAAATAATCCTGGGGCATATCATTTAACACTTGAGGTAGTGCCAAGGGAGAATATTTATTCAGCAAGAAGGCAAGAACATTTTCCATTGGAGCAGGTGGGGGTTGTTCAACAATCTGGTGTACAAATGAAGGAAGAGGCGGAGGTGGAGTATGAATGACAATAGGAATATAATGTACAACGGCCTGAGGTGTAGACGAAAACAATTCACGACTAACAGGGGCTACCTTTGTAACTTCTTTAACCTCTTCGGCCTCAGGGGTAGGACAAAAGTTCTCTTTGGTTCTACCACTTCCCCTGGGTGGGCTATCTAAGTAATATTCAGGATTTTCCTCAGTGGAGTCAGGATTTTCTATTAGAACTTCTTGAGAAGAAGAAGATGGATAATCTTCTATGGAAAACTCCGGGATTTCAGCACGGGCTGATTTCTTTTCTTTCCAACTTCTTCTATGTATAATCTTCTCTAGGTCAGACATTGAAGGTATCTTTGACTGTGATGTATCTGACCTCAGGTGTGTCTTATGAGGAGCCAGGACTACAAATATATTTGTCAAGCAAATGAGTGTGGAGTCGCCAAGGTGAGAGATATACAACTCTTCAACTCTCTGTGCTCACCTGATTAGAGAGAGAATATGATTTTTCGAGGCCCAGGGAAACTGATATTCTTAAATTCGTCCCCGGAAACGGCGCCAAAAATATGTTGTCGACAGATATTGTCTCTCCTAGAGACAGTCTAGAGTTTCCATAGACCAGTGCCTCAGACATCTTAGCATAGCAAGGAGCATATAATAAAACTTGGGTGTCAATCCAAAGGCTCTCCTGCTATCTCTTGTAAACAAGGAAATTGATTTAAATGGGACCAGAACTTACAGAAACTGCCACAGGGAAAGTAATGTTGCAGAGACAAGATGCAAAGCTCCAACACAAAAGCATCAAACAGTTAAGAGACAATTTACAGTAAAGAGGGCCGATTCAAATAATATGCCACAGAAATCAACTATCAGAAGGTGTATGCGGTGAAATAAATATAAGAAGATATTAGTTATCTTTGGTCTGATACCCAGATACACAACAGAACCATATATGGGCTTATCAATCTAAGAATCCATACATGACAATGGCGTTTTAAAATCACCCTCCCAAAGCAACTAATATAGTAGAAAGATGGATGAAATGAACATGAAACAGTATATCATGCCTGAGCCATATTTAAAGCGCTTGACTGATCCAAGTATGGGTATCAACTAGGATAAATCCTTACCTAAAATCAGTGAGCCACTCGCATTCCAGTACATGATACACGAAGATGGATAAAATGAAATATTATATTAAACACATAAAAGGAAGTTACACACTGTGAGATACCAAAGACCAGAATCCTCTAATACAGATAGAACTCCTCACTGAGACCTTACGGGCTCTGAGCCTTCATAAAAAGCCTTACAAGATGTATACAAAGATGCCTTTCACTGCACTATTTTCTGATAAAAATCTGGAACCCTTACAATGTTTTTCTTCCTAGTTTTTATAGAGGAAGAAGAAGAAAAACCGATAAAAGAAGTCGGTGAAAACATTAATTTGCATAATTAAAACAAAACTGGCGGAAACATTTATGCCCATATTGTTTGACGGTTCTGGAATGTTGAGCGTACTCTGTAGCTGGCTTCATGAAGTAAATGCACTGGGTGGAAAATCTATTCAGGAGCACGGCAAAAAGCAAAATCACACCAACATTCTGTTCTTTCCTGAAAGATAAATTTACTGCAATAAAACCTGGAGGGTTTAGTTCTCTTGTGCATGGCACCCTCTGTCTTCTAACTTTGAATTTCAATTTAAAATCTTCAATGTCTGGCCCCGAATTCCTTGTTTTTTCATTGGTATTTCTTCGCCACTCCATTAATATCTCCATCTACTCAATTCTTGTTTCGGGTGGCTCCAGAGGGTTTGATAGATCTTGACCCCTGCTTCTTAAATAGCTGTCATGTCGCAACAGCCTCCCAAGCTTTTCTTCCTAAATTTTCCTCTGAATAATTTTCCTTCGAAGCAGCATCGGCTTCTGTAATGGAGGCTGCGAATTATGGTTGTTCTCCACCGCCATAAACCTGCAAAACTCACAAACTTGTTAAAGAAAAACAGACACAGAGATGATGGACGTGGCAGGGTTGAATGCAGATGATTGTGTAGGCGAGTGGAATGGCGGAACAAAACAAGGTGGTGGTGAAAAACTCAGTGCAACAATGTTGGGTCGAAGAGTGAGGGTTTTTAATGTGAACATTATAATCTGACTCAAAAATAGAGCACATAAAGGGCCGAGGAGAATATGACATACACGTAGATTATTGGTGGGTGAACGTATGATAGATTGTATGGAAAGGATGACGTGAAGGTGGACTTGGTCAACCAGCAGAGCTTGTAAATGATTTTGGACCATACGATCCGCAAACAGGATCAATGGTTAACAATGTATTGGAGACCGATGGAAAGGCGGGCCCGGGACATTGTACACTGGGCTTAACACATGCACATCTTCACAGCGCGACGAGCGTCGGATGATGCCTTTCAGATCGAACGGCTCACGTAGATTTCGCTGCACGTCTTTATCCGGATGATAATGCGCAATGAGCGGTGGTATTCAAACAGTGACCTGGGACGCGTGGGATCTGCTGAATGGAATCACTAGGATTTGGAGAATACTGCCTGCTGCTGAAAAGCTGTGCGATGGAAACAGGCTGGTTTTGAGAAATGAACGCGGGCACGGGGACCACCATGGCAAGCTGTTTGCGGACCGTTGATTTACTTTTGATCGGACGGCTAGGGGTGTGCCCGATAGCCTCTCATGCTAAGCGCCTTTCAGTCTGGCACTTGGTCTAGCACCCGATTCATATGGGGAATAAAATAAAGGGGGCTGAGACTGGAGGGGCTAGGCCCGATATATCTTTAAGTGCAGATTTTAGCCTTTGTCTAATGTGTTTCGTGGGTGGGAAGGGTAACGATAGGTAGGATATGAAGGTCTTAGGCCACAAAAAAGGTTTTAAACAGATTCAAACGGGATTGTAAGACAGAAACTTGAATGGAGGGGCTAATATAGTCAACACCATACAACATAAACCTCCTCTATACTGCAATGGGTCTTGATACATCATATACATTTATCCCATCCCTTAATTCTTTCAATTCATCTACCAGTGGTCGTAAGTAGACATCCATATTCTTCACTTGTCTTGTACCAGGGACTATGAGAGCTAACATAAGATGTTCATTCTTCACGGACAACCATGGGGGGATATTGTTATTGATCACTAATACAGGCCAAATAGAATATTTGGTGTTCTGGAGGGAATATGGGTTGACGCTATCCATGGCTATGTTGATTTGTAGACTTTGTACTTCATCCTTGAATTTTTTGGGCCATGTATCCTCTATATGCTTCATGGATATTAAATCTATTGGGATTCACATAACTCCCAACTCACTTCTGTGTGAGGCATGCCATCCCTACAACATAGCTAATTCTTCGCAACGAAAGATCCTTTGTGTTGTCCATGACAGCCCCCCATTTAAATTTTCGATCTTCAATTCCTTCCCCCTCAACCTTCAAGTTCCCTATCCTGGCTTAATGCATTCATTTTGATGACTGTCTCCTATCCCTCACCCCGAAAGCACATCAAAAAACATTACGGGCGCGTATCCAAAATCATAAAGGGTCCATCCCCTTTAGCCGCAGCCCCCTGTATCTTACTGTCCACATGACCAGAGCCCATGACTAAGTTCTAAGTCTGAAAAGCGCCTAACGCACATGTTCATCGGGCTTGTTCCGTGCCGTCCGATTAAACATAAATCGACGGCCCATAGTTCTATTCGCTTTGGTGGTCCCCGCGCCTTCAAAACCATCTGATTATTCCGCACCGCTCATCGGAGGCAGGTGGTATTCCCCCTTCGGCCAGTGATTCCATACGCTGCGCGACAAGTGTCCCTCTGTACGTCCCAAAACAGCTTATTGTTCGGTTAATGGACGTGCAGCGGAATCTACGAGAGCCATCTGATTTACAAAGCATCATCTGACGGTTGTCTTGCTTGAAAGTTGTGCATGAGTTAAGCCTAGTGTATCTCGCCCATGGCCCACCGTTCCATTGCCCTCGAAGCATTTGTAGCCGTTGATCTTACTTTGAAATTGAACGGTCGGTATTGAATTTCCCCGTCGGTTGACCGAGTCTGCCTCCACGTCGCCTCTTTCGTATGATCTTCTGTACGCCCACGTGTCATTCGCGTTCATCGCCACCTTTTTCATACATCGCTTACGCGTCTATGCTGTCTGTTTCCACCTCTTTCACACAGCATTGTCCCACTGTGTTTTCGTTGTCACCCTTCTTTTCTCCGTCACCCTGCTTCTCCTCATCGTTTCGCTCAGTCCATATCATCATCTCCGCAGTCATCACCGCCCTCATCATCCCCATCTGGTTTTCTTTAATGTGTTTGTGGGTTTTGCAGGTGTCTGGTGCCGGAGAACTATCATAATTTGCGGCCACCATCACAGAAGCCGAGAACACATGACAGGACCTTGTTTCGGGAGCAAGATTTGCGAAGAGAGATCCGGGAGCCGCTATGACATGACCAACATTAAATGAAGCAAGGCTTAAAATCTGTAAAAGCCTCCAGAGAAATTCAAGATGCAGATGTTACAGATGGAGATATTAATTATCATGGTAGACAACGTCAATGAAAGATCCAAGAAATGTAGTACCTGGCATTGGAGAATTTAAATTTCAATCTGGCCTGCAGAAGGCGAAAAGTACCAGTACATAAAAATCATATCCTCCAAGTTTTACTTCAACAAATTTCTCTCTTCAAAGGAGTGCAGAATGTTATATATATTTTATTCTTCATACCTTGCCCCTGAAGAGACTTGCACCTACTGCATTTATGTTATGGAGCAACCACAAAGTACTTACAGCGTTCTTGCGCCGTCAAACACTTTGGGCGGGCATTTTCTCACCATTTTGTTTCAATGAAATAGTTAATTGTTTCACCTACTTCTTTTACGAGTTTTCTCACCTCCTTCCTCTATAAAAGGGGATAAGAAAAACATTGTAAGGGTTCCATACTTTTATCAGAAAATTGTGCTGTGAAAGGCATTTTGGTATACATTTTGTGAAGCTTTAGTATTGAGGCTCAGAGCCCGTAGGGTCTCAGTGAGGAGGAATTCTATCTGTAATGAGGATTCTAGTATTTTGTATTTCACAATATGTACTTTTCCTTATGTGTTTAATACAATAATCCATTTCATGTTACTGGAATGCGAGTGGCTCATTGATTTTAGAAAAGGATTCATCCTAGTTTATGCCCATATTTGGATCAGTCAAGCGCTTTAAATAGGCTCAGGCATGATATACTGTTTCATACTCATTTCATCCACTTTTCTGCTATATTGGTTGCTTTGGGAGGGTGCTTTTAAAACACCATTGTCATGTATGGATTCTTAGAATGATAAGCCCATATGTGGTTCGATTGTGTATCTGGGTATCACACAAAATTTAACTAGTATCCTCTTGTGGTTCTTCCCCTCCATACATTTCTGATATTTGAGTTCTGTGACATATTATTTGAACCGGCCCTCTTCGCAGTAAATTGTCTCTTAGCTATCTGATGCTCTAATATTTGAACTTTGCATTGTGCCTCTACAACATTACATTCCCCGTGATAGTTTCTGTGATTGCTGGTCCCATTTTAAATCAATTTCCTTGTTTAACAAGAGATAGTAGGAGAGCCTTTGGATCGACAACCCAGCTTTATTACATGCCTCCTGCTATGCTAAGATGTCCTAGGCACTGGTCTATGGCAGCTCTAGACTGTCTCTAGGGTAGACAACAGTTGTCGACAACATTTTTCTGGCACCGTTGCCAGGGACGAATTTAAGAATATCAGTTTCCCTGGGCCTCGACAATATTTATTCACTCTCTAATCAGGTGAGCACAGAGAGTTGAAGAGTTGCATATCTCTCACCTTGGAGACTCCACACTGTTATTCATTTCATAAAACTATTTGTAGTCCTGGCTCCTCGAAATCCACATTTAAGGTCAGATACGTCCAAATCGAAGATTCCCTCTGTGTCTGACCCAGAGAAGATTATACATAGAAGAAGTTGAAAGGAGAGGAAATCAGCCCGTGCTGAAATCCCTAAGTTTTTCGAAGAAGATTGTCCATCTTCTTCTGTTCAAGAAATTCCAGTAGGAAATCCCGACTCCACTAAGGAAAATCCCGAATACCACTCAGATAGCCCACCCAGGGGAAGTGCTAGAACCAAAGAGAACTTTTTTCCAACCCCTGAGGCTGAAGAAGTTAAAGAAGTTACAGAAGTAACCCCTGTTAACCGTGAATTGTTTCTGTCTACACCTCAGGCTGTTGTACGATATATCCCTATTTTCATTCATACTCCACTTCCTCCCACTCCTCTTCCTTCATTTGTACATCAGATTGTTGCACAACCCCCACCTCCTCCAATGGAAAATGTTCCTACCTTTTTGCTTAATAAATATGCTCCCCTGGCATTACCTCAAGTGCTGAATGATATGCCATAGGATTATTTGAAGATATTGCCTAGATTCACTAGAGAAAATGAAATTGATGCTCAAAAACATCTTGAGACTTTCTCCTCTTTTGCAGAGAACTTTAATGTTGAACATTTAGATGTGGTCTTAAGATTATTCTTACAGTCTCTGGATGGTGAAGCCAGGAAATGGTTCAAGACATTGGGAAACCGTTCAGTAACCACATGGGATGATATGGAGAATACTTTTCTCGGGAAATGGGGAGAAAAGAAATATCATGGACAGTGTCTTACTGAGTTCAATACACTCAAGAAGAAACATAATGAAGGGGTGTCGATATTTATCAAGAGGTTTAATAAATTATATCTAAGCCTCCCTGCAGATATGAAGCCTCATCAGAATGCTGCCAAAGTTGTTTTCATAGCAGCTTTTGACTCAGATTTTGGTTTCTCCCTCAGGGAAAGAAAGCCTTCCACCCTAGATGATGCTGAGTCAGATGCACTTGAATTGGAAGAAAACTTTGCTTCTACGGGAAAATTAAAAGGAAAAACTGAACAAGATATCAGAAGAAGAGGCAAAGAAGAAGTATCTACTTCCAACCAGGACAAAAATTCAGATAAAATGGAGGAAATAAGCAAGATGATAAAAAATATGGTCAAGCTAGAACTGGAGGCCAAGAATACAGCCCCCAAGAATTTTTATAATGCTTCGAACAGAGGTTACAACCCTCAGTATAGAAATCCACCCCTGCAAATATTGCCAAGGGAAGCAAAGGAGCAACAGGATCAGGTACCACACCCACTGTACCTGGAAGGCCCAGTAGATGACTCCACTAACGATGCTACCTATGAATTGCAAGATGAAAATCTTGCCTTTTCAAACAATGATGAAGTAGAATGCTCGTTGCAAGAGGAAGAAGAGGATATCAGAGACACAGAAGATGCAGAAATTGATCACTACTGTAAACAGTTTAATGATTTCATGCAAGCACATTTCAATAGGAGATATGATCTCAGGTCCTTCAGAAAGATAACTAGGACTCAAGAACATGAATAAGAACCTCCTCAGAAGGAAGCACCTACTCAAAAGGAGTCGACAACGAAGAAAGGCACAGATAAAGGTAAGAGTCCTCTGAACAAACCTTTGCAGTCGGTTGATCAAATTCCTTCTCCTTCAAAAGTAGTCACCCCTCCTAATGTTGAGTCTGTATCAAAAGAAGTTAAACCTTCAGCTGAAAATAAAGAGTCGAAATAAGTTGTAATAGAAAAGCCCCCTCTTGCTTTCAATTTTCAAAAAGAACTTGAGAAGGTCAAAATCCCAGTCCCTTTGACTGAACTGTTAAGACAAGCTGCATATCAATCTCAAGTTACTTCTCTATTACTTCCTCCTGAAGCACCAATAATCCCAGACAGTCTAAATCTTCAAGAAGAAAGACCCATGGTAGTCTTTGGCCCACATGTAGAGGAGATAGACCCTTCTACTCCTCCTTTCTATGTGTCTCTAGTTATTCATGACCTGTTGTCACACAACTGCATGTTAGATTCTGGGGCTTCCCATAATCTTATGCCTTTTTCAGTCATGGAACAACTAGGTTTACAAATCACACGTCCATATAAAGACCTATATTCATTTGACTCCAAAAGAGTTAAATGCTTAGGGATGATTAAATATTTAGTGGTCAATTTGGCCCAAATTCCAGCAAAAAGTGTAGTAATGGACATTGTGGTGGCTGACATCCCAGCCCGCTTTGGCATGCTATTGTCAAGGTCCTGGGGAACAAAAATTGGTGGGTCACTCAAAATGGATTTAACATATGCCACTATCCCTGTTTTCGGTGGCCAAGAAGGGAGGTTATACAGAGAAACCAGATTTGTCAAGATGGTTACAAAGGCCAATAGCTCAGAAAACTCACCAGTTTATAGCAAAGAAGGAGATTTTCATGTTTTATGTTTGAATAAGATCGAGATTTTGCTCACGAACCTTCCTTCTGCCAGACCAAAACTGAGCAGCCTTTAGAAGACCATGAAGCAGGAGTATGGACTCTACATTTCGATGGAGCAAATTCAAGAGAAGGAAATGGGGCAGGAGTATTATTAATTTTTCCCACGGGAAAATGGGTGCCACTGTCTTTTAAATTGGAATATGAAGCT
Organism: Pinus albicaulis; assembly: GCA_034641835.2. Lineage (NCBI taxonomy): Eukaryota > Viridiplantae > Streptophyta > Pinopsida > Pinales > Pinaceae > Pinus > Pinus albicaulis. The sequence goes on from CM076583.1 coordinate 603,006,708, forward strand.
ACTAATAATGTAGCTGAATATGAGGCACTGCTGTTAGGATTGCAAACAGCCAGGAGCATGGGTATACAGAGTTTAAAAGTTCTGGGAGATTCTGAGCTAGTGGTCAGACAAGTTAGAAATCAGTGTCAAACCAAACACCCTCGGCTGAGGGCATACAGGAATGAAGTGTGGGACATGGTGGAGAATTTCTTCTCAGCATTCAATATCCAGTTCATGCCCCGGGAGCAGAATAGGATGGCAGACTCACTTACTGTGGCTGCTAGTACATTTCGTCCACCTCAGAACTTTCTCTTGAGGTATGAAATTGAGGTACGTTATAGACCATCAATCCCAGATAATATTAAGCACTGGCAGGTATTTGAAGATGATGAACAGATGAAGAAATTCCTGGAAACAGTGGGGGAATTCTCCAATATGGAGATTGATGATTGTGAAGAAGATGAGGCTGAGAATGTCTTAGGAAATAAGTGGGAAGAGAAAATGGCAGGAAATAAAGTGCTGCAGTTGAAAGGGAATGTTATACCTAGAGGGCTGGTGCCTCTAGAAAGATTGTTTGACAAAAATGATGTCCCTTTGCAGCAGAATAAAGTAGTAGAATAAAATCAAATGGAAGATCTGAATCTGGGTACCAATGTTGAGCCTAAAATTTTAAAGCTATCTAAGAAGGTCCCAGAGGAATATAAGGAAAAATACTTGAAATTATTTCAATCTTATAAAGATGTATTTGTGTGGTCCTATCAGGACCTAAAAAATTTTGATGTTAGTATAATGCAGCACAAAATTCCTCTGAGGGAAGATGCAAAACCTTATAAATAGAAGCTCAGACAGATAAATCCTCTGCTGCTTCCCTCCATTGAAAAAGAAATCAAGAAGCTGCTCAAGGCTAAAATAATTGTGCCATTAAGGTACTCAGAATGGGTTGCTAACTTGGTTCCTGTTCGAAAGAAGAATAGAGAAATAAGGCTATGTGTGGATTTTAGGAATTTAAATAGAGCATCTTTAAAGGATAATTATCCATTGCCTAAGATGGACCACATCCTCCAGAAAGTTCTGGGAGCCTCTAGAATGTCAATGATGGATGGTTTTTCTAGTTATAATCAGGTGGCTGTGTTCCCAAAAGACCAAAAGAAGACTGCTTTCACCACGCCATGTGGAACATTCATGTATGCCAGGATGCCTTTTGGGTTAATCAATGCAGGAGCTACCTTTCAGAGGGCTATGGACATTGCTTTTGTGGGTGAGCAGAACCAATTTTTGGTGGTATATCTTGATGATATTACGGTGTTTTCAAAAAGTGATGATGAACACATTGAGCATCTATGCAGAACTTTTGAAAAATGCAAAAGGTATGGCCTTTCTCTTAATCCACAAAATTTTTTATTTGCATTAGAGGAAGGCAAACTGTTGGGGCACATTGTAACTAAGGAAGGGGTGAGAATAGATCCTAAAAGAGTAGAGGTGATAAATAACATTCCTCTCCCCAGAAATAAAAAAGAAGTGCAAGTATTTTTAGGCCGAATAAATTTTCTGAGAAGATTCGTCCCTAATTATGTTGAAATAGTTAGGCATATAACTGATATGCTGAAAAAGAATAATGAGGTAAAATGGTCACAAGAATCACGGGAGGCCTTTGCTAGAATTAAAGCTGCATTCGCTGAAGCCCCTGTGTTGGCTGGACCTTATTATACTAAACCATTTATGATATTTTCCTTTGCATCACCTCACACAGCGGTTGGAGTGTTATTGCAGAAAAACGAAGAAGGATATGAACAGCCTATTGCCTTTTTCAGCCAAGTTATCCATGATGCTAAATTGAAATATAATATATTGGAGAATCAGGCATATGCCCTAGTAAAATCCCTCAAAGCCTTCAGAATGTATGTTTTACAGTCTCATATTACTGCATATGTCCCCACAGCTGTTGTTAAAGACAATCTGATTCAGGGAGACAGTGAAGGGAAAAGAGGGAGATGGATTGCAAAAATACAGGAATATGATCTAGACATAAGACCTACTAAGCTAATTAAAGGGCAGGGACTAGCCAAGATCTTATCTGAATCAAATTATCAGGCTTTAGGCATAAATTTTTCCATGGTAGCAAACTAAGAGTCTGAGAAAGAAAAAGAACAGCAAGGGCTGGAGATGGCTACTCAAAAGGTTCATATAAAATATCTCACCAGTCCTTCGTACAAAGAAATAGTAGAATATCTTTTGACACTCAGCTGTCCACCCAGTTGTGATAAAGCAAAATACAGGGCTGTGAGATTAAAATCACAAAAGTACATAGTTGCTAATGGCCAGTTATATTGGAGAGATCCTTCAGGCATTCTACTCCTGTGCCTCACAGAGGATGAAGCGGAAAGTATAATGATAGAATTCCATGAGGGAATTTGTGGAGGCCATTACAGCTGGAGGGCCATAGCTCATAAAATACTGAAGGCTGGTTTCTACTGGCCAAAATTATTTGGAGATGTTTTTGTTTGGGTCATAGCATGTGACAAGTGTCAGAAGTTTGCTGAGAAACAAAAATTAGCAGCTCTGCCCCTGATTCCTGTTCATGTGAACGAGCCATTTCAACAATGGGGAATAGATTTTATTGGAGAAATACATCCCCCATCAAGTGGACAACATAAATGGATATTAACAGCCACATATTACTTTACAAAATGGGTGGAAGCCATACCTGCAAGGAATGCTACAGACACTGTAATCATCAAATTCATGGAAGAAAACATCATATCCAGGTTTGGCTGTCCTGCTAGAATAGTAACTGATAATGCACAGGCCTTCAAGTCTGTAAAATTTGTAAATTTCTGTCAGCAGTATAACATTACATTGAATCATTCTACAGCCTACTATCCACAGGGGAATGGTCTGGTAGAATCTTCCAACAAAACTCTGGTGAGGGCCTTGAAGAAAATAATCAATGATAATCAGAAAAATTGGGATTCCCAATTGAAATTTTCTCTATGGGAAAATAGAATAACCAGCAAGATAGCAACTGGGAAATCTCCATATGAGCTGGTGTGTGGACGAGCAGCAGTGTTTCCTGTGCAACTGGCCTTACCAATGGCATGTTTCATTCAGGAAAGCCAGGAAGAACCAGATGATATGGTCAGAAGAATCAATCAATTGGCGGAATTGGAGGAAACATGGAACCAGGTGAACCAGAGATTAACAGAATATCAAGAGAGAATGAAACATATATTTGATCAGCATGCAAGGGACAGAAGATTTCAAGTTGGTGATCTAGTTCTCAGATGGGATGTCCGGAGGGCTGAAAAAAGAAAGCACGGCAAATTTGACCCCCTCTGGTTCAGCCCATTTAAAATTGTAGAACAGGGAGGCAATAACACGTTTATATTGGAAAATCTACAGGGAGATTTGTTGGACACCCCTATAAACGGTCAATTTCTGAAACCCTACTTTCAGTTCTGATTCGGGTCGTGATGACCTGACTGTACCATATTGTATATTAAATTTTGTCTTGTTACTAACTGGATGATGCGGATGTTATAATAAATCATGAAAGGAAAAGGCTTTTGAGGGAAGAATCCACAAGGTTTACATAAGATTGTGATCTGGAGGTCTGCAAGTTCTCGACACGTCCAAGTATGAACGCGTCGTCCCCAGTTGGAGCCGATGTTGTCCATGACAGCCCCCCATTTAAATTTTCGATCTTCAATTCCTTCCCCCTCAACCTTAAGTTCCCTATCCTGGCTTAATGCATTCATTTTGCTGATTGTCGCCTATCCCTCACCCCGAAAGCACATCAGAAAACATTACGGGCGCGTATCCGAAATCATAAAGGGCCCAGCCCCTTTAGCTGCAGCCCCCTGTATCTTACTGTCCACATGACCAGAGCCCATGACTGAGTGCTAAGTCTGAAAAGCGCCTAACGCACATGTTCATCGGGCGCGTTCCGTGCCGTCCGATTAAACATAAATCGACGGCGCATAGTTCTATTCGCTTTGGTGGTCCCCGCGCCTTCAAAACCAGCTGATTATTCTGCACCGCTCATCGGAGGCAGGTGGTATTCCCCCTTCGGCCAGCGATTCCATACGCTGTGCAACAAGTGTCCCTCTATACGTCCCAAAACCGCTTCCATTTCATGCGTTATTGTTCGGTCAATGGACGTGCAGCAGAATCTACGAGAGTCGTCTGATTTACAAAGCATCATCCGACAGTCGTCTTGCTTGAAAGTTATGCATGAGTTAAGCCTAGTGTATCTCGCCCATGGCCCACCATTCCATTGCCCTCGAAGCATTTGTAGTCGTTGATCTTACTTTCAAATCGAACGGTTGGTATTGAATTTCCCCGTCGGTTGACCGAGTCCGCCTCCACGTCGCCTCTTCCGTATGATCTTTTGTACGCCCACGTGTCATTCGCGTTCATCCCCACATTTTTCATACATCTCTTACGCGTCTATTCTGTCTGTTTCCGCCTTGTTCACACAGCGTTGTCCCACTGTGTTTTCGTTGTCACCCTTCTTTTCTCCGCCACCCTGCTTCTCCTCATCGTTTCGCTCAGTCCATACCATCATCTCCGCAGTCATCACCACCCTCATCATCCCCATCTGGTTTTCTTTAATTTTTTTCTGGGTTTTGCAGGTGTCTCGTGCCGAAGAACTATCATAATTTGCGGCCACCATCACAGAAGCCGAGAACACATGACAGGACCTTGTTTCAGGAGCAAGATTTGCGAAGAGAGATCTGGGAGCCGCTATGACATGACCAACATTAAATGAAGCAAGGCTTAAAATCTGTTAAATCCTCCAGAGAAATTCAAGATGCAGATGTTACAGATGGAGATATTAATTATCATGGCAGACAACGTCAATGAAAGATCCAAGAAATGTAGTACCTGGCATTGTAGAATTTAAATTTCAATCTGGCCTGCAGAAGGCGGAAAGTACCAGTACATAAAAATCATATCCTCCAGGTTTTACTTCAACAGATTTCTCTCTTCAAAGGAGTGTAGAATGTTATATATATTTTATTCTTCATACCTTGCCCCTGAAGAGACTTGCACCTACTGCATTTATGTTATGGAGCAACCACAGAGTACTTACAGCGTTCTTGCACCGTCAAACACTTTGGGCGGACATTTTCTCACCATTTTGTTTCAATGAAATAGTTAATTGTTTCACCTACTTCTTTTACGAGTTTTCTCACCTCCTTCCTCTATAAAAGGGGAGAAGAAAAACATTGTAAGGGTTCCAGACTTTTATCAGAAAATTGTGCTGTGAAAGGCATTTTGGTATACATTTTGTGAATCTTTAGTATTGAGGCTCAGAGCCCGTAGGGTCTCAGTGAGGTGGAATTGTATCTGTAATGAGGATTCTGGTCTTGGGTATTTCACAGTATGTACTTTTCCTTATGTGTTTAATACAATAATCCATTTCATGTTACTGGAATGCGAGTGGCTCATTGATTTTAGATAAGGATTCATCCTAGTTGATGCCCATATTTAGATCAGTCAAGCGCTTTAAATAGGCTCAGGCATGATATATTGTTTCATACTCATTTCATCCACTTTTCTGCTATATTGGTTGCTTTGGGAGGGTGCTTTTAAAACGCCATTGTCATGTATGGATTCTTAGAATGATAAGCCCATATGTGGTTCTGTTGTGTATCTGGGTATCATACCAAAGTTAACTAGTATCCTCTTGTGTTTCTTCCCCTCCATACATTTCTGATATTTGAGTTCTGTGACATATTATTTGAACTGGCCCTCTTCGCAGTAAATTGTCTCTTAGCTATCTGATGCTCTAATATTTGAACTTTGCATTGTGCCTCTGCAACATTACTTTCCCCGTGACAGTTTTTGTGATTTTTGGTCCCATTTTAAATCAATTTCCTTGTTTAACAAGAGATATTAGGAGAGCCTTTGGATCGACAACCTAGCTTTATTACATGCCTCCTGCTATGCTAAGATGTCCTAGGCACTGGTCTATGGCAGCTCTAGACTGTCTCTAGGGTAGACAACAATTGTCGACAACACTTTGAATCCTTGGATGTGAAATATATTTACACCAACATTCTCATTGATGAAGCCATGAAGGTGGTTCACAAGATCGTTGACCAAAAAACAGCTAGCTTAATAGAAATTTGTCTCAAATCTACCTTTTTTAGTTTCAAAGGTGAGGTTTATGAACAAACTTGTGGATTTTCTATGGGGTCCCCTTTATCCCCGACCATTGCTAATATCTTCATGGAAGATTTTGAAGACAAAGCTATTAAATCTTCCCCTCTTAAACCAAAGCTTTGGAAAAGATACGTGGATGATACCTTCATTATCTGGCCGCATGGAAAAGAAAAATTGGAAATTTTCTTAAAGCACTTGAATAGTCTTTCTGATTCTATCAAGTTCACCATGGAGGTTGAAGAGAATAACAGTCTTCCATTTATTTACATCCTTATCACTACAAACCATGATGGCTTCATTTTACACCAGGTCTTTCGAAAGAAAACCCACACTGAACAATACCTGCATGCCAACTCCCATCATCATCCAACTCAGAAACTTAGGGTTCTCAACACATTAGAAACCAAATTTGTGTGCATATTATATCAAGATCACTCTGAACAAGAGAAAACATATCTCATGGGAGTATTTGAATAGAATGGTTATAGGATAAACCAAATAATCATAGCCTTTAATAAATTTGGAAATTGTGCCAAAAACAAACTAAAAATGGGTGACATAATGGGTAAGGTTCACCTACCCTACATATCAGGCATCACGGATAAAATATCTCACATTCTAAAAATGATCAACATCAAAACATCTTTTAAACCTATGAATACCATCAGTAAGTGTCTCAAATCTGTTAAAGATCTGATATGACCCTAGATGCCATAAATGGGTTTACTTAATTCCTTGTTCATGTGGTAAATCGTACATTGGGGAAACCGGTCGATCTATCTTAACCAAAATTCAAAAACATGTTGATGATATTAAACATAACCGCCTCAAATCATCAGCTTTGGCTGAGCATTCTAGCAAAACCAATCATCATATTTGTATTGAAAACTCTCGGGTAGTGGCCAAAATTGACCACTATCACCATAAAAAAATTTAGGGAAGCAATTGAAATTAGTAAACACCCTGAGAAACTTAACCGCGATGATGGATGAAAAATACGCGATAACTAGATTTTGACCTTAAACAATATTCATACCCATACCTAATTCGCGCCCTTCCCTGTCTCTCATCATTCTCTCCCCCATTCTTTCATATCTCTTAGGCCCATCCTCATTTTCCTTCATTCCTCCCTCTCCCTCTTTGGCTTGGAACTCAATTAAATTTTAATCTATCATACTTGAAAAAACATCATGAATACCCATTTTCATTAAATTAATCCCATTATTATACTTCACTTTACTCCATCTCCTTTACCTTTCCTTATTAAAGATCCTTTAAACCTTACTCATATCATAAATTAAAAATAACTTATCTTTAGTCTTCCCCTAATATAATATTCTTCAATTTAATTAATAATTAATTATTTCCTTAATTAACATAATACTCCACTATCCTAGCCATTAAATATGAATAATAAGATTGTCCATCACATATTAATTATAATTAATTTCTTCTATTTGTTGTATTCAGCCTTGAATATCATGCTTTAAACAAACTAACCAATAAAATAATTAAAAAATTAATCATTAATTTAAATAAACTATTCAATAAATTAATCATTACTTTAGTCTATATTCATACATCATTTTCAATAGAGAAACTTAATACTAAGGTTTAAAATATTTAATTTCTAAAATTTAAATAAATAAAAAATTAAATTAAATTAAAATCATTCTAGAATCCATCACAATAAACAATTTTGACAAAGAAATATATATATATATATATATATATATATATATATATATATATATATATATATATATATATATATATATATATATATATCTCTACAATTAATTCATTCATTAATTAAATATATTTTTCTTCAATTAATTTATTAATTTTTCTGATTTTTAGACTTTTTTGGTCGGCCTCCCCTGCACCTCCCAGTCGTTCATCATCCCTCTCTCTCACATTTATACCTTACTTGTGAGATCAGTCTTACTCATGGATCTTTTCCTAAAGATGAGCCGCGGTGGCTTGGTTCGAAATGTCGAGTTTATTAAGAATGGATGCGATATGTTGGAATATCAGAAATTAATTGTGGAATTTGTAAGTATCTATATTGTTTCACTTAGCTCTGTATATAATTAATAGAAGAAAAAAAATATTTTATACTAAATCTATGATTTGTTATGGGGTATAAAACTTGCTGGAAACAAAGTATGGAACTGCACCAACAAATGAATTGTTGAAAGAATGCATGAAATTTGGTTTTGAAAGAATGTGTATAGTTCACGAGTCAATTCTTGCTATGGTACATTTATTTTCGATTTACAATGATGTATATTATTTAATATTGCAATTTTCATTATTCTCACTAATGTAGATACACTCATTACACTTAACTTTTATGTTTGCAGATGGAACTTGAAGAAGAATAAAACAATCAACACAATGAACAAACATTCCTCCAAATAACCCAAGTCATGGAAATATCTCGAGCAATGACAGCAGTTCCAGCAAAGAAAGATGATCAATATGTTTGGATATCAAAGCAAGGCGTTGTATTTTTTGAAATATTTGTCTGTGAAGTCAGACATTTTGTTTAATGTAATGGACATAGTGTCCCAATTGAAAGACAAATCTATACCAATAACTATCCCATTTTGTATGACAAAGAGTGTCTTATTCATATATATAATAAAATACGTTTTAATTTATTCTATTGTGTTCTCCATTTTCGTTGTGAAATATTATACCACTGATAAAATATATGTATGATTAAATAATATAATGAAGAGATGTGAAATGTGACGATATGATATAACAAATTCATCCAAGCATCACATTCAAATGCACTAATAAAAATTTAATTGATATGAATACTGTTATAAGATACGTGTCGACTTTTGATGAATAATGAATTTTTAAAAATCACAATAATTTCACTGTCACAGGTCGATGTTTCTAAAAAATAGAAAATGAACACCGTCGTGTGTGTATGAAACTGTGCACTCATGTTTGTGTATGATATTATGCATCGGTGTGTTTCTACGACCTATGAGCACCGTCCCAAATACCAATGCCAATTAGAATGCTTAGCGTGCTTTATCCACGACTACGACCTGGGCGGATAGGTGTTGCATGCACCGGTATGGTTTGTCTTTAACACGCCGGTACGCTTTTACAACTTAACGGCCCAGTGCGTTTTTACACCTTAACAGCCTGGTGCGTTTTTACACCTAACGGTGTTAGTGCATGCACCTTCTATCATCCTAGTGCGTATTTGTTGGTGAAAAGCACCAGGACGTTGCTAAACATCTCGGGGCTTCCGAATTTTTTTTCCATCCCGGTGCTTGGTATGTTTACAGTACTGGTGCGTACAGGTTAAAACGCATTGGTGTGTTCACAATGAGTCACGCACCGATAAAAAATACATCCGTAAAAACCTCCGGCCGCCCAGTTTTTTTTGGTTGTGTTGAAGTTCCATTAGAAGCTCCATCAAAACCTCCGTTACCAAAATGGATGTTGTAGAAAATGTTTTTTTGACAATTTAGAAAATTTTATAACACTAAAAACCTCCTTTATAACCTCTGCTGGAGGGTATTTTCCTTGCAGTGAGTTGAAAACACTATCACACATGGAAAAACCCATGTGAATGACAACAAGAGAACCATGAACACACATGCAACACCACACATGCAAATTGATACCTGCAAAGAATAGTGTTGTAGTTGCTTGATCCTGCTCTTCCTTTCTTGATCCAATGTTGAAATGCTCCATGAAAAATCCAAGTCTCCAAGAGTGACAGAGAGAGAGAGAGAGAGAGCTCCAAAATTTAACTGGCAAAAAGGTACCAACTAATCCTCATAAGCCTTTTTATCAATTAGCCCTCTATTTTCTTCGTTTTACCTTATTTTCCTTCATTTTACTCCTCACATGCGACATGTGACCTTTTACCTTCTTTTTCTCCTAACACTAGTACATATGGTAAAAATTCTGACACTTTAGTTCCGACACTTTTGAAGTATTGTCGGAAATTTCCCCAATTTTTATCAATTTTTCAAATCCCACCCACAACCGTCGCTATACCGATGTTTAGGGACATTGTCGGTCTTCCGACGTTTAGGGACATCGCCGGTCTTCCAACATTTAGGGACGCAACGTCGGACATGCGACGTTTCTATGACTTGCGTCGGTAGTGCGACGGTGGTTTGGGGAAAACGTCACTATTTCGACGTTTAAAGTAATTGTCAGTAATGCGATGTATTTGGGCTTAACCGTCTTTATTGCGACGAGAAAATCATAACCTTCAGTCTTGCTATGATTAAAGGATAAGCATCGGTCTTTCGACGTGTTGAATAAACGTTGTACGAGCGATGACGGTAAACATTGTAATTTCCCTTAGATTTTAACCAATTTTTTTTAAGAAATGTTAACCGAGTTTCGTAGTCTTCACTTTTGATATCCGTTTCCTTGTGCCTTACTTCGGTCGAGCATGCCGTGTGAGGGCGCCCGCCCAACCACCTTCGTTCGGGTTGGGTTGTTTCATTTGAGGGCGGTCGTATCAAATTTTCTAAGTTGTGACCGCAAGGGTGCCTTGTGCACATTCGTGCGGCCCGTTTGTCGTTTGCTCCCTTGTGCCTTCATTCGGTCGGGTGCGCCGTGTCGTTTTGTTTGAGGGCACCCGCCCAAACCCGTTCGGGTCGGGTCATTTCAGTTGAGGGCGCCTGCCCAAACGCGTTCGGGTCGGTTCGTTTCGGTTGAGGGCACCCGCCCAAACGCGTTTAGGTCGGGTCATTTCGGTTGAGGGCGCCTGTATCAAATTTGCTAAGTTACGACCACACAGGTGCCATGTGCATGTTCGTGTGGCCTGTTTTCTGGTTGCACCCTTGTGCCTTCGTTCGGTCATGCGCGCCATGTGAGGGCGCTCGCCCAAACGTGTTCAGGTTGGGTCGTTTCGTTTGAGGGCGGCCGTATCAAATTTTCTAAGTTGTGACAGTAGGGGTGCCTTGTGCATGTTCATGCGGCCCGTTTTCCGTTTGCTCCCTTCTGCCTTCGTTCGGTCGTGCATGCCGTGTCAAGCCGTGTGAGGGTGCCCGCCCAAACGCGTTCGGGTCAGGTTGTTTCGTTTGAGGGTGGACATATCAAATTTTATAAGTTGTGACGTGCGTCGTGTGAGGGCGCCCGCCCAAACGCGTTCGGGTCAGGTCGGGTCGTTTCGTTTGAGGGTGGTCGTATCAAATTTGCTAAGTTGTGACCGCACGGGTACCTTTTGCACATTCGTGCAGCCCGTTTTTCATTTTCTCCCTTGTGCCTTCGTTCGGTCATGCGTGTCGTGTTGCACCATGTGAGGGTGCCCGCCCAAATTCTTTCGGGTTGGGTCATTTCGTTTGAGGGTGGTTGTATCAAATTTGCTAAGTTGTGACCGCACAGGTGCCTTGTGCATGTTCGTGTGGCTCATTTTTTATTTGCTGATCCCTTGTGCCTTCGTTCGATCGGGCACGCTATGTCATTTCGTTTGAGGGCGCCCGCCCAAACCCGTTCGGGTCAGGTCATTTCAGTTGAGGGCACCTGCCCAAACACATTCGGTCGGGTCGTTTCGGTTGACGGTGCCCACCCAAACGCGCTTGGGTCAGGTCGTTTTGGTTAAGGGCGCCCGTATCAAATTTTCTAAGTTGTGACCGCACGGGTGCCCTGTGCATGTTCATGCGGCCTGTTTTCTAGTTGCTCCCTTGTGCCTTCGTTCGGTCATGCGCGTCGTGTCGCACCGTGTGAGGACACCCACCCAAACACGTTCGGGACGGTTCATTTCATTTGAGGGTGGTCGTATCAAATTTGCTAAGTTTTGACCGCACAGGTGCCTTGTGCACGTTTGTGCGGCCCGTTTGTCATTTTCTCCCTTGTGCCTTCGTCCGGTAGCCTGTCGTGTCATTTCATTTGAGGGTGCCCGCCCAAACCCGTTCGAGACGGGTCGTTTCAGTTGAGGGCGCCCACCCAAACGCGTTTAGGTCGGGTCATTTCGGTTGAGGACGCCCACCCAAACGTGTTTGGGTCGGGTCGTTTCGGTTGAGGGCGCCCGTATCAAATTTGCTAAGTTGTGACTGTACGGGTGCCCTGTGCACGTTCATGCGGCCCATTTTTCGGTTGCTCCCTTGTCCATTTGTTCGGTCGTGCACGCCATGTCGCTCCGTGTGAGGGTGCCCACCCAAATGCGTTTGGTTCAGGTCGTTTCGTTTGAGGGCGACCGTATCAAATTTGCTAAGTTGTGACCGCACGAGTGCCTTGTGCACGTTCGTGTGGCCCATTTTTTGTTTGCTCAATTGTGCCTTCGTTCAGTCAGGCACGCCATGTCATATCGTTTGAGGGTGCCCACCCAAACCCGTTTGGGTCAGGTCATTTTGGTTGAGGGCGCCCGCCCTAACGCATTCGGGTCTGGTCATTTTAGTTGAGGGTGCCCACCCAAACGTGTTTGGGTCGGGTCGTTTCGATTGAGGGAGCCCGTATCAAATTTTCTAAGTTGTGACCACACGGGTGCCCTGTGCACGTTCGTGCGGCCCGTTTACCGGTTTCTCCCTTGTGCCTTCATTCGGTCGTGCGCGACGTGTTGCACCGTGTGAGGGCGCCCGCCCAAACGTGTTTAGATCGGGTCATTTCGTTAGAGGGCACCCATATCAAATTTTCTAAGCTGTGACCGCACGGGTGCCTTCTGCACGTTCGTGCGGCCCATTTGTCGTTTTCTCCCTTGTGCCTTCGTTCGGTCGGGCGCACCATGTAATTTAGTTTGATGGCGCCTGCCCAAACCCGTTCATGTCAGGTCGTTTCGATTGAGGGCACCCGCCCAAACTCGTTCAGGTCAGGTCGTTTCGGTTGAGGGCGCCCGCCCAAACGCGTTTAGGTCAGGTTGTTTCGGTTGAGGGCACCCGTATCAAATTTTCTAAGTTGTGACCGCACGGGTTCCCTGTGTACATTCGTGCGTTCCTTTTTCTAGTTTCTCCCTTGTGCCTTTGTTTGGTCATGCGCATCATGACGCACCGTGTGAGAGTGCCTGCCCAAACGCGCTCGGGTCGGGTCATTTCGTTTGAGGGCGGTCGTATCAAATTTGCTAAGTTGTGACTGCACGGGTGCCTTGTACATGTTCGTGCGGCCCATTTGTCATTTTCTCCCTTGTGCCTTTGTTCGGTCAGGCGCGTCGTGTCATTTTGTTTGAGGGCACCCGCCCAAACCCATTTGGGTTGGGTCGTTTTGGTTGAGCATGCCCACCCAAACGCATTCGGGCCAGGTCGTTTCGGTTGAGGGCACCGGCTCAAACACGTTTGGTTTGGGTCATTTCGATTGAGGGTTCCCATATCAAATTTGCTAAGTTGTGGCCACACGGGTGCCCTGTGCACGTTTGTGCAGACCGTTTTCCGATTGCTCCCTTGTTCCTTCGTTCAGTCGTGCACATTGTGTCGAGTCGTGTTAGGGCGCCCTCCCAAACGTGTTCGGGTCAAGTCATTTCATTTGAGGGTGGCCATATCAAATTTTCTAAGTTTTGACCACAAGGGTGCCTTGTGCACGTTCGTGCAACCCGTTTGTCGTTTTCTCCCTTATGCCTTCGTTCGGTCAGGCGCACTATGTCGTTTTGTTTGAGGGCGCCCACCCAAACGCATTTGGGTGGGGTCATTTCGGTTGAGGGCGCCCGTATAAAATTTGCTAAGTTGTGACCATACGGGTGCCCTATTCACATTCGTGTGGCCCATTTGTCGGTTTCTCCCTTGTGCCTTCGTTCAGTCATGAGCGTCGTGTCGATCAGTGTGAGAGTGCCCTCTCAAATATGTTTGGGTCGATTCATTTCGTTTGACGGCAGTTGTATCATATTTTCTAAGTTGTGACCGCACGGGTGCCTTGTGCACATTCGTGCGGCCCGTTTTCCTTTTTCTCCCTTGTGCCTTCATTCGATCGGATGCGCCGTGTTGTTTCATTTGAGGGCGCCTGCCCAAACCCGTTCGGATCGGGTCATTTCAGTTAAGGGTGTCCGTATCAAATTTGCTAAGTTGTGACCACACGGGTGCCCTATGCACATTCGTGAGGCCTGTTTTCCAGTTTCTCCCTTGTGCCTAATTCTTTTGGTCGGGCACGCCGTGTGAGGGCGCCCACCCAAATGTGTTCGGTTCGGGGCGAAGCCACAGCAAGGAAATGGAGTCTGGGTCGAGTCGGGTAAAAACGCGTTCAGCATTCACCCTTAGGTGGAGTCGGGTTCCTTCCATGGGGCACGTGTAGAAAAAATTTTAGGGTAGGGTCGATTCGGGTTCCTTTCGCAGGACGTGTGCAGAACAGTGTTCAGGGCGGGCGCGTTCAGGTCGAGTCGGGTTCATGCAGCACGTCCATGTTCAGGACGTGCGGAACAATGTTTGAAAGTGCGAAGGTCATTCATCAGGGTCGGGCCGGGTCGAACGTGACCCGAACGCATTCAGGAGACACGTGCAGGCCATGACCCCGGTGACCCGCGTGTAGACCGTGACCCCGATGACACGCATGTAGAAACACGTTTAGGGTGTCGAGGGCGTTTGTGACCCGAGTGACCCACTTGAACCAGAATTCTTGCAGACTTCATAAACATGTTCTAAAAGGGAATTTTGGGGTTCCTTTTGATTGTTTGCACTGTTGGGGAGCTGTTAAGGCTAGACCAAGGTTATAAAAGCACATTTGGAAAGAAGCATATTAAATACTAACTCATTATTCGACCCCTAACCCCTAAATTCACCTAAATCCCATAACCCCTAACCCCCAATCCCTAAACCCTTAACCACTAACTCATTATGATCTCCATAACCCTAATCCCTAATCCCTTAACCACTACTGAATCATTACTCCCCTAACCCCTAAATGCACCTAAATCCCCTAACCCCTAAGCCCCCAATCCCTAACCCCTTAACCACTAACTCATTATTCTAGTAGTCCTAACCCCTAAACCCTAAACCTCTAACCCCTAATCTCCTATTCATCGAACCCCTAAGCCCCTAATCCCTAATCCCCTAACCCTTATAATAGTCCTTAAAACCCGTTGGGATTGGCCATTCAAAATTAGAGCAGGTCTAGTTGGGACCTACAATCAAGTGATTAATTCCCCCTTGTTGGCATGGTGGAAATTTTTCCCTGTCAACAACCCTATTGTAATGTTCCCAATTTTAGCCACAAGCTAAAATGGAACATTATAGTGGCATATTTTTATTTTGACTAATAAAATGGGTAAGGAGACCCCTTAACCCCTTGGTGATAGATAAATAACACTCCTTATAAGAAAGGAGGATAAATAAGCAGCTGAAATAAACACCTAATGGTGTGAACATGATGAGGATCACCTTGAGCTGGCCATCTTTGACCAAGTCAACAGTGTTGCCTTAGAGGGGTGGCTTGCTGGAGAAGACAACGCAGTTTTGGAGGGAAAGCATTCAAAATTGAATGGAAACCCTAATTGTGGGACCTATGGTGAGATAGAGTTCATTTGCTTTATAAGAAAGAAGATAGCAACTCATATGTTCATGCTTTGATTCAGAAATTTCGTAGTGAGGCCAAGGACTTGCACATCTGGGCTGTTTAGCAAGATTGCAGTGCTCTTGAGCACTGGGGGTGTTCCCGGGTGGGGATCCCCCACCTCTTCCTCATGGGAGGAGAGGATTTGAGCTGCATTTCCTAATTCCAGCATTTGGCCAAGCTCACTCCTTCAGTTGCAGCATTATTTCTGTAGCAGAATGGTGTTGTGTAGCTGGGGTAGCAGCAAAGGAACTCATAGAGTCTTTCCTTACCTGTTTTTTTAGTGGAGTGATCTCTTCATTGGAGGATTTGTAGAGAGCGCTCTTGGACCACATTTTAGATCTGTGGCATCAGGCCACTCATTCACCATCTCCCACTGCGCAGTCACTTGGAGAAACTATGTTATTCCATGAGGGTAGTGTTGAGAGAGATTCTTATGCTCATCAGGAGGAGTGCTTTTGAGTAAAAGGGGATCAGCCCCTTTTCCCTTGAGGGCATTATCAGAGGATGGAATCATCATTTCAGATCAGCCACAACCTCATATTCATTTGGTTTCAGTTGCAGTGACAATTTGTTTGTCACTGTTGTATTTTATCTGGCATTTCTAGCAATCTCCCTGAGATTGGCTAGAAACCCCATATTGAGCCCATTTTCCTCTCTTGGGCTATTTTTCTTGTATCTTTCAGCTAAATTATCATTTTCTTTGTATTCAGTAGTTGCATCTCTCATAGATACTGCGTAGTTATGGTTTCCCTGAATTCTGTGTAGCTGCAGCTACTCCGGCACTACATTGTATATTTACTGGAGGTTGGTTCTAAAAGCTTGAGGGCCTTGTTCCTCATGATATTTTTGTATAATCTTGCTGAAATAATAATATAATGATGGATGTAGTATTTACCCTCTCATGATACATTCAGATTTTCATAGTTTCAGATTGAGGTTTTGCATATTGTTGTAGCTCTCTCTTCGGGCATTGTTTTAGAGACCTAGATTGGGGAGATTTGAATAACCCATCTAGTGTTATTTCTTTGAGCTCATTTTCTGCAAGGGAGTTATATTATAGATGTACTAGGGCATCCTATTATTGGATTTTCTTATTTTTTCAGCATCTTCCTTATATAGTGTCCCCAAGGACCCTGTAGCAGAAATTCCCGAAGTGGAATATTGCATATCCATAGGTAGAGTCTGTGAAGGGCCAGCTAGCCTCAGGATCTCTCCCTTCTTTGGAAGGAGACATATCCTATAAATTCCCCAACATTCAATCTCTAAAATGGACTTGTGATAGCTCACTAAAGAAGGAATTGGAATATCTTAAGATATTCTCGATGGAGCAGAAAATCCCCCATTTGGGATATTACAATGGTATCAAAGCATGATCTTGGCTCAGCCTGTGCCCAAGATATAAAGCTATCAGAAAGAGGAGCTTCTCTCCAAGGAGAGGAGATTTACAAAGGAGACAAGGAAAGAGGAATGATGGAAGAGGAGGTTTCCCTTCTTATTTTCCAGATCATTGAGGACATCATTGAAAATCTTGATGAAAGAGAACAGTGGGAAGATTTTCTGAAAAGGGTTGTGGATGGAGCAAACCCTAGTTTTCTCATGATGGGTGTGAGCATTCAACCACACATGCAGAACCACAGTGCAGTCCTTTGTCCATTTTCAAGGGGATAGAGGAAGGAGATGAGGCCATTGGAGGAGCAGCGTTTCAACTCAAAGGTATGGCTCATATTTGTTGGTTTGAAAGTCCCATTTTACATTGCCATGCAAATGCAAAAACACATGAAGCATTCACTAAGGGTTTGATGGAAGAACTTGGTGAAACTCATTGTGACATAATCACAAACAATTTTCATGAACTGGATGGAACAAACAACATTGTCACACTGGGAGAACAACCATCACCACATGCAGGTGAGAAGGGAGCTATTGCTTCCACTAGAGGAGCCCTTGTATCTTCGCAGGGAGTTCCAAATATTTTTTTTCATGTGGGAACCAAGGCACAATCCCGGAGCCCTATGTAGCATTTGATGGGGATTGTGAGATGGAAGGGGAAGAGAAAGATCAGCATGGAGGGATGATGGGAATTCACCCATATCCATTTCAAGAACTTTCTACACAATGGAGAGAGAGTGCAGTGCGCAGAGGAGAGAGGGACAAATCAGTCCACTCATACATGCAGTCTATCTCAGAGCATGATGTCTCACTTTATGGGGGCATTCCACCTAGAAAGCCACTGTATTTAGAGTTGATGAGAGGTAACATGCCATTTGATTCACCACTCATGGATTCCGGAGGAGTGGAGACACTAGAGGGATCCAACACAGTGCAGAGGGTTTGGGGTAAACTCAAGGAGGAGAGACATACTCTCTCATTTTCAGTATCACCCATCTTCATCAACTTTACTGCGCTGATAAATTTTGTTGCATGGTTAGAGGATAGCATCTTCATGATGGAGGATGGCTGCTCCAAGGATTTGGATGAACAGAGGATTCTTCCTTTGAGGGAGGACCCTTTCATGCCTTGGATTAGATGGAGGCCACTCATGCTTACATTGCACAGGATCGGGAGATTCTTTGGAGATGATAGACTCTCATGGGAGGATCATTTTCAGAGAGCATCATCTCTATTTGAGCATGAGTAGCTACATGATGGCATGGCACGACTTGGAGGATGAATTCGGCATGAGGGTATGTCAAGGTAGCAGGAAGCAGCATGATGGAGCACCATATTACAGAATACCAGCGCTGTCTATGTGGAGGACTGATCCAGGTTGGAGGGCTCAGCCTGGGTTGAGTATTCCCTAGGATCCTGATTGCATGCATGACTCTTGATGACCAGGAGGGATATTACTGATACAAATTTTATGATATGGTCATCTAACACTATGGCATATTCTTCTTTGCTAGATCTTCTAGTCTCGAGAAGAAATTATTGCATGCAGCATATGAGGGCTTCCTAGCTATGCACTTGGATGCATACTTTGATTGGCTAGAAGAGTTCACTTGGAGGGAATTCATCATGGCATCTATCAGCATAGGGATAGATGCATAGCCTACTTTATTATGGTGGAGAGAACCTCACAGCCACTTCCCGACTCATTGGAGGTAGAGGGAAATTCTCAGTTGGGCCATCTCAGCTCAAGAGCTCAAGTAAAAATTGGAGGAGGTATAATCTCACATTTTTGTATTGTATTTTCCTTCCTTGTTTGAGTAATAATTATGATTCAAGAGGATTTTTTCCTTCTTTAATATTTTACAAGGATGTATTTGTAGTCTTTTGCAGCAAAGGAATGGACCATTCTTATAGCGGTTTGTGGAGGGAACCACATGCTCCTTGGTGTGCACCATTGGCACCAATTTATATTTTCATGTTCCTATCTTTTGAGATGTGTGTGGCAGAAAAAAAGTGGCTGGGAAAGCACTTTTTATGTATATTTTTATGAAAGCAAGAGGATCACTGTGTTAGTCCCATGAGAGGAGCAGTAACCCACTCTCTAGTTGTCTTGTGACAGCTTGTTTTCATTGTATTATGCTACCTTGTATTGTTGATGCTTATTTATTCATAGGGAGAACTATTTGGAGAGTGACTTATATGTTGGGACAACCCATTGGGAGCACTATTCTCCCCATTACAAATTTTCTATATTGCAGGAGATACCATGGGCAAACCATGATTGCCATACTATTACTTTTCTCTTCTTGTGGGGCAAACAACTTGGAGAATTTGAAAAGGCATTTCATGGCTGAATATTTTGATGGGGTAGCTTGGGCCACTCTTGGAGGCCATACCATTTCAGCCCAAGGACAGAGGCAGCCCCATATGTACTATAGATGGAGAGAAGAGATTATTGGGATGAAGCAGCAAAACTCTCAGTTCAGCCCCATTACATTGCACAGAACTGGGGGCAAGATTTCCATTTGGATGATAGCATGGGTGAGGCGATCACCAGTGGGATTATATTTTCCCATGCATGTCATCACTCCTACCTTGAGGAGGCCATGGTTCAGCAGGGATATTTCCACCTACACCTTCCATCTTTCCGTAAGGTGCACCATTCTGATTTGCATACTTGGGAGGAAGCATTGGAGGACAGTTTTATTGTAGCATATCTTGGACAGTGGTGGATATTGTTGATGAGGAGGCCACAAGAGAAGAAGGGGGGAGAAATTTTGTTCTCTCTATGCATTTTCTTGAGGACAAGCAACATGTGGGAGGGGAGGACTATAATGTTCCCAATGGAACATTATAGTGGCATATTTTTATTTTGATTAATAAAATGGGTAAGGAGACCCCTTAACCCCTTGGTGATAGATAAATAACACTCCTTATGAGAAAGGAGGATAAACAAGCAGCTGAAATAAACATATAATGGTGTGAACATGATGAGGCTCACCTTGATTTGGCCATCTTTGACCAAGTCAACAGCGCTGCCTTAGAGGGGTGGCTTGCTTGAGAAGACAACGCAGTTTTTGGAGGGAAAGAATTCAAAAGTGAATGGAAACCATAATTGTGGGACCTATGGTGAGAGAGAGTTCATTTTCTTTATAAGAAAGAAGATAGTAGCTCATATGTTCATGCTTTGATTCAGAAATTTCGTAGTGAGGCCAAGGACTTGCACATCCAGGCTATTTAGCAGGATTGCAGTGCTCTTGAGCACTAGGGGTGTTCCCGGGCGGGGATCCCTCACCTCTGCCTCATGGGAGGAGAGGATTTGAGCTGCATTTCCTCATTTTGGAATTTGGCCAAGCTCACTCCTTCATTTTCAGCGTTATTTCTGTAGCAGAATGGTGTTGTGTAGCTGGGGTAGCAGCAGAGGAACTCATAGAGTCTTTCCTTACTTTCTTTTTCAGTGGAGGAGTGATCTCTTCATTGGAGGAGCTGTAGAGAGGGCTCTTGGACCACATTTCAGATCTGTGGCATCAGGACACTCATTCACCATCTCCCACTGCACAGTCACTTGGAGAAACTGTGTTATTCCATGAGGGCAGTGTTGAGGGAGATTCTTGTGCTCATCAGGAGGAGTGCTTTTGAGTAAAAGGGGATCATCCCCTTTTCCCTTGAGGGCATTATCAGAGGATGGCATCAGAATTTCAGATCATCCATAGCCTCATATTCATTTGGTTTCATTTGCAGTGACAATTTGTTTGTCACTATTGTATTTTATCCGGCATTTCTAGCCAATCTCAGTTTCTAGCAATCTCCCTGAGATTGGCTATAAATCCCATATTGAGCCCATTTTCCTCTCTTGGGCTATTTTTCTTGTATCTTTCAGCTACATTATCATTTTCTATGTATTCATCAACTGCATCTCTCATAGATACTACACAATTATGGTTTCCCAGCATTCTGTGTAGCTGCAGCTACTCCGGCACTACATTGTATATTTATTGGAGGTTGGTTCTAAGAGCTTGAGGGCCTTTTTCCTCATGATATTTTTGTATGATCTTGCTGAAATACTAATATAATGATAGCTGTAGTATTTATCCTCTCATGATACATTCAGATTTGCAGAGTTTCATATTGAGGTTTTGCATATTGTTGTAGCTCTCTCTTCGGGCATTGTTTTAGAGACCTAGATTGGGGAGATCTGAATAACCCATATAGTGTTATTTATTTGAGCTCATTTTCTGCAAGATAATTATATTATATATGTACTAGGTCATCCCATCATTGTGTTGTCTTATTTTTGCAGTAGCTTCCTTATACAGCATCCCCAAGGACCATATAACAGAAATTCCCGAAGTGGAATATTGCATATCCATAGGAAGAGTCTGTGAAGGGATAGCTAGCCTCAGGATCTCTCCCTTATTTGTAAGGAGACATATCCTGTAAATTCCCCAATATTCAATCTCTGAAATGGAATTGTGATAGCTCACTAAAGAAGGAATTGGAATATCTTAAGATATTCCCGCTGGAGCAGAAAATCCCTCATTTGGGATATTACACCTATAGTCCTTAATCCATCTAACATATACTTATAAAATGATATTTTTTTGTAAATGTGTCCCTTGACTATGCCATGAACACCCTTCAAAAAATTCTTAAATGATGGGAATTCCTATTCAATATGCGTGAAGCTAGTCATGGAATGTGACAAGTCATCCAAGATACATCAAAATATTTGATTTGTGCCTTGGGGAATGTGAAATAACGGGTCAAGGGGACACAACTAGGGTTTCATGTATGGGTATAATTTAGAGTTTCAAGAATGGTTTAATATGATCTATAATCTTAGCATTAGAGAATGAGAAGGGGGCTTAGGACCTAATTTCATATAAGGGGCTAGGGGACCTAGAGGGAAGGTAGTGAGAGCAATCGACCATAGGGGAACCCCCAATAGTGTTGATAAGTCAGGGATTAGGAGTCCAATGATCACAAACCATAAGCCCTTAACCCATATCCATTGAATTCCATATCCCCTTAACCCCCAATCCATAATCCCTTAACCCCTACACTCATAACTCATAACCCATAAACCCCTTGACTCATTAAATATTAAGAAAATAACCCCTAACCAGCTATAATACATAAACCTTGTAAGCCATAACTCCTTATCCTCTTAACTTGTGACCCTTAACCCCTAATCCTTCACCCTTAAACACCTTAATTAACTTCTAATCCCTTAAACACCTAAATCCCCTAAATCTTAAGTCCTTAACCACTAAATGCTCTGACCCTAAATCCCTTTGAACTTAACCCTTTACCCTTGAAGCCCTTAACCACTAAGTATCTGAGGCTGAAAATAAAACTGGCCCCAAACCAACATATTGACCTCCTAGGAGAATCCTTCACCTCTAATTGAGCATATTGGAAACATTTGATTTTTAGATAACTAGGTATTGGTTATGAGGGTATCATGTGTTTGTGGGTAATGCCATTATTACCATGTGTTTGTAATCTAATTAGTAATTTTTAATTAAATTTACTAATTCATAATTAATCAATTGACATTAATTATTTTAAAGAATTATTCTTTAACTTAGCATTAATACATGATTAAAGACCCCTAGCTTAGCCTAAATACTGCCCTTTTTTTAAATTCCAACAATGCTACGCGCGCCCTTTTTCCAAAAATTCTTACCTAATCAATTTATGCATTATCTCAACGGTCTATGCATCTATGCCGACAGTAGATCCCAGAAAGGAGAGTTGGATTGTTCGTTCAACCGGTCGATTCAACTACACTATATGCTTTGTGATTCCTTTAACTACCCAGCCAAGGAGAAAATGAGTTCCGCCTACACTGGACAAAATAGAGGGACATATAGCAGGGGACCCGTCGGTTCAGGGGTTTAGCAAGGGACCCGTTGGTTCGACCACCAACCACTAAGCAAAGAAAACTACTGGCCCAACCAGGAAATCAGGTACAATCAGCTTGTCAACTTACAAAATGGTAAGGATACACCAATTTATATCTTCAAAGCAATAGAAAATTTCATATCTTCTTCCACAAAATATTTTCCTCATTTCTGTGTCTTTTTTCTTCCAAGAAAACAAATGTTTTTTTGGCATCTGTTATTTCAAGTAGAAATTAAAGTATACATTGACTGTTCCTACGCATAAGAGCTCCTTTTAGACAATTTCCAGATTATCATCAGATTCTGCAAAACATATTTCTTATAAACATTGAACATCAAAAGAAGATTTCCACCTATAGTGCTAACATTGCGAAAAACCCAAAAAATATCTTAGAACTTCCTGTAAAATGATTTTAAAACAATATTTCTGGGAAAGATGAAACCAAAACCCTACCTCTGATTCTCCATGCATAATCCATTTTCTGATTTCAATGGGATCCTTTGAAAGATGAGGTGCCAAAGAATTAAATTCTCTGTGAACATGCTAAATAGAAACTGAATGAAAATATTCCTGGAGTTCCTTAACTTAGTGCTTCTAGTGAGAGAGAACCAGACTATCCAATGTCACATATACTTTAAAACTCTAATTACCATTTTTTAGTCTCCAACAACCTGAAGATTTTGAACACCTTTAACCATATCAAATTTTAATAGGGCCCAAAGGGCTACTTACCTTGCACAAATATTAGTACCACTACTAGTTCCAATGTTGAGTTAGAATTAATGATCATAACTGTAATGAAGGACAATACCAGCAACATAAGAAATTGATTGTATATGTTGATTTTAATCTAAGAAATTGACTAATTATGACTTGGAACTATCTTCATATTTCCTTAATCAATAATGTATAAAACTTATGGGTTTAATATTAGTTTGTGTATTGAGAAATAAATGCATATGGATGATTACTTTCCATGGCTCTCTTATCAGTCCATAAATTTTGTGCCAAAGTATAATCTTCATTGTGCCAAATTCACCAACCAATATTACTAAAACAACATGATGTCCCAAATTTTAACATGATCTTTACCATAAGCACCATCCAAAAATACAAAAACATCAAAAAGGCGGTGAGCACTACTAACGCCTTAAGAGAAATGACACAAGTATTTCTAGTTACCTGAGATTAAGTGTGAAATGAGTATAGACTTATGCCAATGTATTTTAGAGCTTACTAAGGTGTTTGGATCATATTTCTGCTACTTTAAATGAGATGCTTCAGATCTGATTATAAAAACAATGAGGAGAATATGAGGAAAGAGAGAAAACCCTTAGGCCTAGAGGCCTAGTTTGATGGCTAGTTTATCTTCCAATGGACGAGGACTTTATCAAACACCTGAAACACAATTATTAGCCTTCAAGTGAAATAGATCAGCCCTCTAGTGACTTTGTTCTTCATTTCATCAAAAACCTATGTAATAAACAAGGAGAAATTAATGGCACAATAGCAATATGATTAAAACACACCAAGAGACTCAAAATTTAACCTTGGAAAAACTTCCAAGAATGATGTTAAATTGATACAAAACTTGTTCCTTAATTGGTCACATAATGATACAATTATAGAAGATTAAATCACTACAGAACTTCAAAGTACTATGGTTTGGACTTCAAACTTATACAACAAACCCCTTACTTCCTCTATTTTGTGTCTATTTCTTTGGTGATATTTTCTTTGTTGTGGAAGTTGTGTCCACTTATTGGTTAAATGTTCATAATAAGGAAGTCCTGATTGGTTGGGGATTACATAGTTGCACCCCTGCTATCATATGTATGCCCTCAATGATAATAAGAACCCACACCTTGCAAATTGAGTTAACATCACAAGTGAATGTATGATTGCTAGTGTTTTTCATCATACTTGTCCCCTTTTTTTGAATATTCATTGTCTTTGGAGGATTTTTTGATTCAATGTTTTTGATAGGGACATCATATCCAGTTCACTTCAATATTTGCTTGAGATTACATGCAGGAGTTGGATTGATATGCAAGCAAGGTGATAAGAGCTTATGTTGTGGTTGGGTGAGGATTATACCACCTATATTTAGTTTGTTATAGGGGTTATCTTATCATGATGAGGTGATTTTACATAACACATATTTTGTCCATTTTGTCTATTGTTATGTTTTGCAAGATAAAAGTTACAATTTGATTATTCACTCTCCTTCAACTTCTAAGATTTCTTGTTTTTCTCCTACTAGTTTTATGAGTTTGTAGCAGCAGTTTGATAGCTTGAGAGGTTAACGAGATCTTGAGTAGTCACTCTGACCTATGCCCCTGCCAACTACTTGGGGAAGATTTGTCTTGTTTCCTGCTAGAAATATCCAGTGGCACCTCTGAGATGTTTTATTGTCAATAATTCCAAATTTTTTCTTTGCTTATGAAATTTATTTTTAGGGCTTCTAATTAGCAAGACATAATCTTGTATTACCTTTCTAATTTTCTTCTCTTCTCTTTTCTCCATTCAATTGGACCTTCCTTAGAGGATTACATCTTTCTTCCCAGTGTTCCCAGTGGATTGGAAAATATTTGGAGAATCAAAGATACTTGTGACACTGGTTTTAATTTAGTCCACCTCCTAAGATCAGAAATGTTTGCCTTTCTACATATGTGAGGCATTACAACAGACACTTAACCTTACAAAATTTATGTAGATCTTGTTTCACCAAATTGATCTCCTCCTTCTAGCCTATCTTGGTAATTGGAGGTGCTAAACACTATATATATGCCCAAGCCCCAAACATAGATGATATTAGGCTAGTCAGATATCCGCATTGCCCCCTTCTATTGGTATGCAACTACATTCATGAGGCCACAAAAATGTATTTGCTTTTAGTGTAGAGTTGTGCCCATATCAAGCAACGAAATTTCCATCACTAGATTTTTCTCTCTGGCCTCAAATGTTAGGAGGGGTTCAGATGATCACCACCACATTTCTCCTCCCATGATGCCCTGGCTAAATCTTCAGCGTCAGGCATTCTATATAGGAAATTATTGTTGGTCTTTGCATTGATACCTTGGTGATGGAGATGAGAATGACTCTGCTCCCTCCTCTACATCTTACCTCTATATCTGGTATGGAGTATTGATTTCTACAATTTAAATTTTTCCTTCTAGATTCACCTTTTCTTTCAGTATCACTTGTATCTCTTTATCTTTTAGCTTTCAAGAATCAAGAGTAGTCTGGGCACTTCCACAATATTTATATGTCTCATTTTATTTTCTAGTCCCATTGGGTTACTGTTTACTGTATCTTATCTTCCCCCTACAAATGTTTTTAACAAAAGAATTATGGTTCAGGTTTCATATGATGTTGATTGTGTTCTTAGTCACTGCATTTGTTTTTTTTTTTAGAGTGGTGGGGGGGTGGATTAAAAAAATGAAAATCATTGAATCTCATGCACTAGTGAATTTAACGGCAAATTAAATCAGCCAAGCAATTTTTTATATAAAATTTGTGAAAAAATCATCAAGATTAATTTTTATTTGTTTTAAAAAATATATAATAATATATGTATATATTTATGTGTGTGTGCATTTATGTATGTATCTATGAGCATGTTTTTGAACAATATATGATGGTTAACATGTTTTAGTCTTGAGATATTTTTGGATCAAAGTTGAAGTTATAAAAAATATTTGTGTCTTTTGTTTGAATATATGGAGTTTATCAAAATCTTCTTAATTCATTTTCCAAATGTAATGGGAAATTCTATCATATTTTTTGTCCCTAATCCCTCGTCTAACACTTCCTTGGCCCTCACACAATTTGAGAAGTCTGATATCTGAAGGTTGAATATTCTCTTTTAAAATGAACAACACATGTTTGAAAATGATTCTTCATCCTTTCTTCCTTGAGAGACTTTCCTTAGATAGATTCATGGAGGAGGCTAGAGGATGGTTGTAGATCTCTCGAACTTAAGGAACTTGAGTCTAATAAACTAAAAATCTCCTAGTGTAAGAGAACTGATTCATTTAGTGTTGATTTCCTCAACTCATTCAATGTTGGTCTATGAAATGGGTCGTTAATGAGATTCAAGGGTGGAAAATAGATTTGTAACAACACCCCCTAATGTGTGAGGTAAGAAGAGGAACCAATGGTCAAAACACATTCTAATAAACATAAGTTATCAGGAATTCCAAGGAAAGAGCTAAAGATCAAGGAACTAGTGAGTACTTGCAATCGATTGTCAACAAATAGATAGGCATACCGATGCTTAGAAGAGAAAAAAAGCATGGCTGCCAACATAATACACTGTGAATCCATGTAATAATATGAAATACCATGGCCATGAAAAAAGTACACTGCAGGTCCATGTCATGAAAATGATCATATCCATGAGAAAATGCAATGTGGATATGTCATAATATACATCAAGAAGACAACTAATACCAATGGGAAGACGTAGTAATCGTAATATAGTGATATACTCCATCACAACTTAGGAGGGGTAGCATGAGTGACGTGCCTCCAAATCCCAAGTTCTTTGTTCCAACCTCGATGGTATGATTCTACATCATGTGAATCGATAAAAGATTGGCATACAACAATGTATCAAGTATCAACACTTAGTGCTATTCTTGCCTCTCCAAAATGGGAACTAAACATTTTTTGATCCACACTTAGAAGCTAAGAAAGCTCCACTTGAGATCCTAAATATTGGGGATAAAAGACTTGAATGGAATCCCCATCAAAATCTGCACCAAGTGGCCAACATATTAGAGGGTTAATAATAATTGTAGAGCCCAGATGTACGTATGATTATAATCCATGTAATAAATGTTTGTGGACACTTGGACGACCATTCATCAAAACAAAATCATTATCATGCAAATATATTTAAGCTAATCTCTAGGAAAAAATTTCCTCCCTTGAAACATTTGAATTCCGACAAGAGATTGTCGAGGATAAATTTTTCCTCCCTTGAAACTAAAGTGTCGGAATTTTTACCAAGGGAGGAAAAATTACAGATGCAACAGTTACATATGCCAATACCAGCCATCTGCCACAACTATCAGAAAGACCAATCATAATTCTCTTAACTGCTACAGTGTTTAAACTCTGCAAGGTCAATTCATACAATTTTTCTAAGAACAAGTGTACATAGACCAATTAAACTCGATCACTAGGACCAATCCACATACCAAACATGGTCTAAAACATTATAACAAGCATATAACAGAAGTGATAGGAGAATATGACTTGGTTACTACATTCATCCACCTTGGGTGTTATCAATATGCCACATGGATAAGTGAAATATTGCATATTAATTTATTACCAATTAAAAGCCTACTGGCCATTGGGAAAAAATAATACTTCACCTTGTGTATTTATAGTATTTGCTACTGATTGAAATTCCAAAAGCCCAAGGTCTTTGTTCCAACCCCAATGGTATGATTCTACATCATGTGAATGGATAAAATATTGGCATACAACAATGTATCAAGTATCAACACTTATTTCTATTCTTGCCTCTCTAAAATGGGAACTAAACATTTGTTGATCCACACTTAGAAGCTGAGAAAGCTCAGCTTGAGATCCTAAATATTGGGGAAGAAAAACATGAATGGAATCCCCATCAAAATCTACACCAAGTGGCCACCATATTAGAGGGTTAATAATCATTGTAGAGCCCAGATGTACGTATGATTATAATCCATGTAATGAATGTTTGCGGACACTTGGAGGACCATTAATCAAAACAAAATCCTTATCATGCAAATCTATTTAAGCTAATCTCTAGGAAAAATTTTCATCCCTTGAAACATTTCAAACCCTAAGAAGGCAAGCTGTTGAACCACTTTCTTAGCAGATATTGCATTTCCACTATGATTTCCTAGCTCATTCATAAATATATTTCTTTGAGAATCACAATGAGCAAGAACCAAATCATCCAAACATGCACTAAAAGCATCTAAGGATAACAATTCAATCAAAAAAAGTTCAACTGAATTCAAGCACTTCACTGTAAATTTAGAAATTATTTCAAATTTCATTTTGTGTTTTCAAGTTAGATATTGTTTTCAAGTTTTCGCATTTCTAATTTTATTGCAATGTGGCAGACTGATTGTGGCAGTAGAGGAACAACCCCGAGACAGGATGATCGCGGAAAGGGGCCAGCCGAAGAACATGTAAAGTGTCAGCATTGCTCTATCTTCAGGTATTTTAGTTATTTACATAATTGAAATAATGTTAATTTTGTTCAAATATGCAGACGCCTGGCCATGGTGCGCCTGATGATTCCCTCAACGAGGAAGAGTTTTCTTCATCCCCATGTCCATTGTTATTGCTGCAAAAAAATGCACGAAAAGCAAAGTTGGAACTTGAGCGTTTGGTAGACGTTACGCCTCAAACACCTAAATCAGCAATGAGGATAACACAACTTATGACCCAGCTAGAAACATATAAGGTAATAATAAAAAATCAAAAGGATATTTTTTTTGTTCTGCATGAGATCAATTGTGATAGTTTGATTTTTAATTTTTACATTAACTAAACTAACAAAAAAATTCTTTTGTATGTAGCGTTATCTAACACCTACTGCCCCCGGTGTTGGTGGTAGTGGGACACAAAGGCAAGAGATTGCCGAGCGACCCTCTCGTACACCTTCTACGCCTTTAGGTGGCAGCCAAGAAATGCACCTTGCCCAGGAAGACACCCAGCCAACCGTTGAACGTGTTGGCAGTGATGAGGCTGGTATGGCCAACTATATTATTGCGCTTCCTGGAGCTACACGTGTCACCTCCACGGGGACCATTGATGGCACATTTTTGGTGACCGATGAAGGTGTTCCTATAAAGCACGTACAACTCCCAGGTAAGTTCTAATATTTAACTATTTCATGTACGCTATCTAAAACATATTTTATCATGATTTTTATTTTTAAATTAATGATAATATCTTTTTTCTGTGTAGGAAACAATGAGTTCTACAGGTTTTTGGAGAGAAAGGCGTTGATAATTTTTGGCCCAACCATACGCACAAGGTGGAATTCCCAGAATTCCAACCTGCAAAAATAACTTCTAGATTATCTAAAAGCCCTTTTTGGGGTGGACACATTTGATAGAACAGCGGTGGCTCGGGTAGTTGGAAAATATCTGAAATATACCAAGGACACCTATAGGACACAATTGCAAATTAACTCTAGATACGAGCGTCCTCTCACAATTCCAGAGAGGGATTGGAGAGCACTCATCGATGACGGAAAAGAGAAAAGGGCCAAGAAAGAATGAAAAATGTTAACTGAACCCGCAAGGTAAATTAAAACTTTAATTCAATAGCTTTAATTTTCTCTATGTCTAAAATAAAAGTGTGCTACGTCATATCTGACTTCAAGCTTTTGATGATAGGTTGCCTGACACCTCGAACGCAACCAAAGCTAGGATTGAAAAAAAAGGCCATCACAAGCTAGGCCAGGGTGGCTACTTGAAATTAGCCGCAAGAATTGTAAGTAGCTAAACATCTTATAATTAATTGTATCGCCTTCCAACAATTTTGTAATCCCATCAAATAACATTAAAAATACACAATCATATGTAATGTAGGGTGATGACTTTGGAATGGAAACCATAGAGGAAGACAAAGATATCGCTTTCTGTTCCGGCTATCAAGCCGTAGTTAAACATCGTAGAAACTTGGGACAGGTCCCAAGATCCAGAATGCCTGATAAAGTAAAACGTTAACCTTTCAATATGCTTGTTTTCGTTCATAAATTTAATGTCTAACAACTTGTTTAAATCAGGGGAGCAACACTTTCAATGAGCCAAATAACCCAGTTGTCGAGCAGTGCGTTGAGAGTGAAATATTTCCAGAATTACATGGTCCTCACATGCAACCTGATCATTGTAGTGGGGACCAGACCAGCAATGCTACTATTAGTGAGGGCCATGACGGTAATTAATTTCCACTTATTATTTTTTCTAATTATACCTTGATGGTTGTGTTCTTATAACATTTTTTGTTTAAATGACAGAGAGTTTTGTACTTGAGCATCCTACCACCACAGAGAAACACAGGGAAATGGTTCCAATGGTGAAAACTGGTGCACTAGGTAAATAATATCATTGCAATTTTTTTTATTAATATTACTGAACTAGTTCAATGATATTTAAAAACTGACAATTAAAATTTAATATTATATGTTTTTGTAGGTGATGCCCCATCACTGCATGAGACCAGACATCATGAGTACGCAACTAGGTCAGCTCTGTGGGAAAGGCACGAAACAGGAGTAGAGCACAATGATGTTGATGATGTAGTTAGGAGCTTCAGAAGTAGGAATAAGAAAAAGAAAATTTGATAATGTAAAATATTGTATTATTATAAGACAAATGTTACCATACTTGGAACGTTTTTTGCGTTATATTAAAAACTCATTTATCATACTATTTTTTTGTCAAGCACTTTCAATGTTTTCTTGTGTACTTTTTGTTGCATTGATTTTTTATTAGTTATTGGCTTTTTTTTCTGCTCATGAAAGTAAAAAATGAAATATAGATTGGGTATTGGAGAATTGAGAGTGATGTGGGGGGGGAGGGGCCATAAGAGCTTCCACCTTCACGTGGTTGGCCCTATTTAGTAGAGAATAATTTATTGGAGCGATTTAATCTTGGAGCAAACCTCCCTCGATCCAATGTAGCAACAAAAAAGTCATTTTTGACTTAGTTGCTACTCTTTCAGAATGTGGGACGCTTGTTCCATGTTCAGGCGACTCCAATAAATTGTTCTTGAAATGAAGAGGAGATTATTTAGGTATGTTTTGACATTCTCAACATATGTTCTAACATTATCATAAGAATGCATCTTAGAGTAAAAAATACTACATCAATTACTTGTATTTATTGTATAGATAATTATGGATTTTGAATGACTTGGCAGCGCAGGTACAAATCCTCTTGCATCATGAGCAATACAACTTTTCAACCAGGGTCATGTCTAAGATATTTGTGCTTGTGCGCTTGACCAGGTTCATAGTGTCACATTTTGTAAGTTCCTTTACAGTTCATAATTCAATATGAAGTTTGTTCATGATTATTATATGTTTTTTGTATGTGTTTTTTCATCTATTTGATTTTAAGTTTGAACATGCTTTTAAACATTGAAACTTTTTTTTTTATACTATTTTTATATTCACTTTTTCTAGTTATGGTGGTATAACCACCATTGTATCATATCCATCTTATCGCATTCCCTTGGGTTGTAGTTAGGTTCAAAGGAACTCCAACCAGTTCCAATTCCCTCACATTCCTCTTGGCCAACAACATAAATTTAATATATGTGGGTTCCCCAACCCAATGACCCCTTTTATATTAGATTGAGTGCCCCTGTTCTGGTAATTGTATATCTGCTATATTAGCCTAGGAGTGGACATAGAGTATTTGTAGCCACAATTTCTCCCTACCACCATTTTCTGGAATTCTATTCTGTTAGGTCATAAAATATCCCAGTATAAGTCTATTCTGTTAGGTCATAGGCTATCCCAGTTGGGCATGATGTCAACGTGTTGCCATGGTGTAATCATGCTTGGGCATGATGTCAAGTATTAGTCTAAATTTAACATTAAACACGGTGTATTTTTTAATGGACATAAACCTTTGGTGGATACCCTAGATTCTTCTTGAATGAGAGGAATTACAACCCAACAAATTAATCCTGATCTCTTCTTCTTGATATAATGAAGGAGAGAGGTTCCCAAGAATGCTTCAAGTTTAGAATGATTCAAGAGAGATTCTCAAGGTGACTAACTGTAGCTTGTTTTGAATATGAATTTAGATGCCGCTACAATGTTTCGAGCTATTAGCTTCAAAATTTCCTTCTTCTCAAATCAACAGGTCTGGAGACTATTTCTTTAGATATTTGAAGCCCTCTTAGATATTTCATACTCTGTAGGATTTCTTCTTCCATTTTTTAACTTCTGAAGTAGATCCAGCTCAACCTTGGACCTTTGAATAGGGCTTAACGTAGTCACTAGAGACAAGGGCTAAACTTCACATCTAGTGGCTCAACACTATTACCATCACTAATTTATTACCCATTGACCACCAAACTAGTGGGATTATCCAACTTTGGTGTTTGTGTTAACCAACCGAAATTAGTTGTGCACTTTTCCTGGCAGTTGAGTCATGGAGTCTTTTACACTGTAATGGTAGCATAAAACTAATTGGTATAATTTGTGTGATTATCATATATAGTTGGTCTTTATATGAGATATTTCCATCACTTGAGTGTGTAACCATGTGCTTCATTATGTTCACAGCACAAGTGGAGCTACGTCAATACAGTAGTCTATTGTAATATGTTTTCTTACACCTTTTCAAGCATCAATCTAAGCAATCTTGTAGCACAGGTTCTCTATTATCCACTTGGACATATCCTTTTCTTGCTCAGAAATGTTGATGAAGTATATGATACATAGGAATCATTTATTTTCTACAATAGTAAGGAGAAACGGTGCAATGGATAGACTAGCTAAATTTGAATAAGAAGAGTCTGTGCAACTTGCAGTGAATTATTTTTTTTTGTAGATATTTTTTTGGAAAGATTGCAGTTGGTTTTCTCTAGTGAAAATGCATGTCTTCACTTATATCTTGTTGTGCTATTTTGATGCATCCTTCCTTTGGAGTATCCTAAAAATTACAAGATAATCACTTATCATGGTGTTTGAAATTCTTTAGGCTTGTTCTTGGAGGCCGCCTAACTTCTTTAGTCCATTGACATTTCTATAGTGTATCCCTCCTTTTAGTTACCCATTAGATGCAGCTGGTCATTTCCTCCCCACTAAAAGAGAGATTAACGAGGTAGTTAGGGATGGCACCTATTAAAGATCATTCCAAGCACTTGGGTAGTCAGGGATGGCATCTATTAAAGATCATTCCGAGCATTCCCCCTTTTTAATGAGTGTTTCATGCAGTTGGAGGACAATCCTTGTTAAATTTCCATGAAATTCTACAACTGCTTAGATGAAAAATCTGAAATTTTCTTTCACCAAGAAACAGAATTTATTAACACTTATAAGCAGTGAAATTAAACACAGAGATAAAAACCCAATTACACCATTTCAACGGAATTATTTTTCTTGGGAAACCCAACTTGGAAAACCCTCTTCTTTTCTGTAGTATTTTATTGATAGAGTTTGAGCAATAGAATATCTTACAAGGCAAATTGTCACCCCGAGAACAATCGTGTCCTCACGTTGTACTAGCTGGACTCACCCTGCGAAGACATAGACCCTAGCTCCTACTTTCTTGCACTTATACAGTCCCTATTTCCTTGTGCACATGCATCCTATTTCCTAGTGCATAACACTTCCTATTCTTTAGGGCTTGACTCCTATTTAGTATTTCCTAGTGCAGAATTTCCCTATTTCCTAGCGCAATTCTGCCACAAGCAAGGCTCTCTTCAATGTTTCATATTGGCTCCTCCAATATACGTCGTGCGCACTCACAACAAAGATCTTTCACACAACCTTGTTCTCTCTCTCACAATCTTGTGAGTTGTGTTTTTTCGCAATCCTTTGTGCACAAAACAACGATGAAACTTTGTGCCTTCTTCCTCCTTTTATTGATTTGATCCATGCTAAAATTGGCAAGTTACAAATTTAGAACATGAGTTGTGATTAACTTGTCAATTGAGTCTAATTGGTACTCTAACTCATCCTTGATTTAATCAAGGACTCAAGCTCCCAACTCGTCCGCTTCTAAATTTATAACTGCCACTCGAACCTGTAGTCAAACTGAAGAAGGTCCACGTAACTGATCCTCCAACACTATGCATGAATTCACCATCTCCACGAACTCGTCCATGGTTAAAGGAAGACAAATCATTGTCTTTCTGGCTAAAGCATGCACGAGAGAAGACCTTCTCTCGCTACACTTTTCAATACTCCCTCTTAGCGAGGAAGGTACTTCTGGAAGAACCTCTTCCACCTGGATCTATCTCCAACACTACCATGTTATCTGTTGTTGTAGCTGCTCCCTATGAACTAGAAAACTTCCCAAATTCCTACTGCAGAATTTGATCTGAAGACCTATTCTTTCCAACCATGCTCTGTGATTCTATCACCTCAGTCATAAGTGCCATGTACCCCGTGTATCTCGGTGGTTGATTTTTTTGACCTGAAGGTGGTACTGGGAGATCCAAATCTCTTGTGATCCTCCCTAAAAAACTCATCTTCCCACTTGACTCGAACTCCCCCTATACTGGGAGTCACTAATTGTGTGGCTGCCTCCACTCGCCCTGGGCTCTACTCCTCATCATCTTGTTGGTTGGCCCAACTGCTAACTAGTTGAGACTCAAATTGAGATACTGGTAGAGGCTCCATCTTCAGTAGCTTCTTCTTACGTACTCCAACTTGCTCCTGCTCTAAGGACTCCCTCAGAGCTCTACTCTTCTCAACCATCACTTCTCTACTCTGTGCACTTCTCGCCTTGCTGCTCAAGGCTGCGCCTGTCTCTACTTGAAACTTGTATAGATTCTTCATCTTCACACCTATCTGCTTCACACATAAAACAAGATTCTGCTTCAGGCGTGGAACATAGAGAACATCTCTGAGATGGAGAGGATTACCTAAATCCCTTTGAAAACTATCAATACTAACACCTCTAGTTGCATGCATACCATCATCTCCTAGCTCAATCTGAAATTGCATGTCCTTCTTGTTTAGGTAGCTGAAATACTTCTTTTTCTTGGTCATGTGGAAGGATGCTCATGAATCAATATACAATACACTGTTGTCTGCTGAGCTTTCCATGCAAGCTATCAATGGGAAATCTTTCTCGAACTAGGCAGAAAATGCATCTACCTCCACTGATGCAGCTACATGATCCTTACTGGACTCCTTCCAATTAGGGCGCTTGGTGGCATAATGTCTGAACTCATGGCAATGGAACCACTTGATCTTGCTTAGATCCTCCTTCTTCTTCTCACCCTTCTGACTGGACTCAGCCTCTCCTTGGCCCTTCTTTCCATTGGCTTTGCTACCTTTGCATGCTAGGGAAAATTTCTCCTCGTCCTCTACAGGAGCTTCTCTACCAACTCTCGCCCTTCTCTGGATCTCTTCTTGAACACAATCACTCCTTAACCCCTCCCAACTAGGAATATTCTCTCTGCCATTTACTGCATCTTGGAAACTATACCAAGACTTATGGAGTCCCAGTAGCGCGAGAATCACAAGGTCACTATCTACTACAATCATGCCCACACCACCTAGATCATCTTGAACCTGAGTGAACTTTGAAAGATATGTGATGATGGGCTCATCTTTGCTCATCTACTTACCTATTAGCTTCTCTTTGAGAGCAAGCTTCGTGACATCACTGGAATCCTAAAACAAATTGAATATGGATTTAAATTTAAACATCTCATACATTGTCTTATTCTCATTGAGATGAGGAATAATATGATCTCTGACCCCCTCTAGAATGATCCTTCTTGCCTTGGTGTCATTCTTAGTATGTTGGGCCAACCGTTGGGGATATTGAGGTGGTACTATTGCCTACTTGACAAACTCTGCTACCCCATTATCTTCCAACACTACTATGATTTGCTTCTTCCATGCACGTAAATTTGAGGCTCCTTCTAAAAAATGATTTGACCTTAGCCCTAGGACCGACATATTGCTATCCAAGAAACTGCTCTACTCTACTCTTCAAACTCTTGTGCTAGCCTTCCTGATTGATCTGCACTCTATCTAACTTATCAACTTGTGTTGGTATTTATACTGATCTCTGCTTCGATACCATGTTAAATTTCCACGAAATTTTACAAATGCTTTGATGAAAAATCTGAAACTTTTTTCACCAAGACACATAATTTCTTAACACTTATAAGCAACGGAATTGAACACAGAGACAAAAACATAGTCACACCAATTCAACACAATTATTTTTCTTGGGAAACCCAACTGGGAAAACCCTCTTCTTCGTTGTAGTATTTTATTGATAGAGTTTGAGCAATAGAATCTCTTACAAGGCAAATTATCACCCTGAAAACAATCTTGTCCTCATGTTGTCCTAGCTGGCCTAAACTTGCAAACACACAGACCCTTGCTCCTACTTTCTTGTGCTCAGATAGTCCCTATTTCCTTGTGCACAGGTTTCCTAGTTCCTAGTGTAGAGGACTCCCTATTCTTTAGGGCTTGACTCCTATTTCCTAGCGCAGAATTGCCTTATCTCTCACAAAAAATATCTCTCACACAATTTTGTGCTCTCTCTCACAATCTTGTGAGTTGTCTCTTGTCACAGTTCTTTGTGCACAAAACAACTATGAAACTTTGTGCCTTTTTCCTCCTTTATTGATTTGATCCATGCTAAAATTGGCAAGTTACAAATTTAGAACATGTGTTTTGATTGAATAGTTAACTGAGTCTAACTAGTTCTCTAACTCATCCTTGCCTCAATAAAGGATTTAAGCTCCCAACTCGTCTTCTTCTAAATTTATAACTGCCTCTCGAACTTGTAGTCAAACTAAAGAAGGTCCATGTAACTGTTCCTCCAACACTACGCATGAATTCACCATCTCCACGAACTCATCCATGGGCAAAGGAAGACAAATCATGGTCTTTCTAGCTAAGGCATGCACCAGAAAATACCTTCTCTTGCTACACTTTTCAACAATCCCATTGTCCATCTTGATTACATACGATGTCATTGGGTTCATGGTCTTAATATCACGCTTGACTAATTGTGGGTTTTGCTACTAACACCTATCGATTAAGATGATTCATTGCATCCCTAGGGTTGACAGGATCACAACTATGCCATCTCCATGAGATCAAGTTTAACGATCACTTTTTTTAGGGAGTTCTGTTGTTTGTTTTGGGACTCAAGAGGTTATCTTGTGACTTTATCTCATCGGTATGATTAGAGAGGCCTAGATTTATCTGTTCAAGATTCGATTCTCTCTATACAAGAGACTTTGGATGGCCTCTCCAGACTCAGTACCACTAAGAGCATTGCTTGTTTATTCCAGCCTATTTGGGTTCTTAGTGGTGTGAATCCTAGGTGGAATCCTTTTCCTTGGAGTTAGATGGCATAGATTCGTGAGAAAATGAAGTTTTCCCACATGGTTAGTAGGCACATCACCTATGTGTTTCTAGAGCTTGATTTTCCCAGTTCAAAATACGGTCTCCTCAGGTTGGCTTGAGTAAGCCAAATCTCCATTATGAAATTATTCTCATCAACCTCTATAAAGAAGAGAGGAATTACCACCCTTTATAAAGAAAGGAAGCCTTTCTTGGTTTCATCCCTTTGCCTATTCCTAGTTTTCTGCACTATTACTTGTTCGTGGTTCAAAATTTCAACTAGTATCCCACAGTAGGAATTCAGTAAACACTAGCGTAGTTGGGATCCCTTGCAACAAATATGGTAAATGTGATGTAGTTATTTGTAATGAAATGGTGATGATTTTGATTATGTCTGATACTAGCTAAGAAACATTAGGCATGGGATGAGTGGGGCATGTTAGGTGATGGGATAAAAGTGAGTCCAACATATATATATATATATATATATATATATATATATATATATATATATATATATATATAACTTGGCCTTTAATTTGCTTAAGTCCCTTTTGATTATGAATCTAGTTCCCAATGTAACCTTGGGGTGATTCAAATGGTCATTAACACCTAGGGTCTAGGCCTTAGTTCCCCATGAGACCTTGATTTGAAGGGGCATGTTAAAAGTAACCTATGAGAGTATATATGCTTTCATTGTCCTTGGGATTTGGAGATCATGATATCAATAGCAGAGTTATGTTGTTGGTTAGAGCTTGTTAGGTGTGTAGGGTTGTTGGAGAGGTAAATCCCCTCTGCGGGCAGAGGCGATCCCTACTAGCCCAGATCGGGTCTAGCAACAATCGAGTCACGCTAAGACGCAGGTTCCTAGTTACAAAAGACCAAGATGCGACAAGAGGCCTACCTTAAGTCCCACGCTACTGTTGTTTTTAGAGAATATGGCGCTTCCGTCCTCTGCTGTGGCAGATCACAATTCTCCCGCCTAGCACGTTTGCACACCTGCACGTACACGAAGAAATAACAACACAGAAGTGTAAAACCTAATACATGCAACTATGTATCAGTCAGAGAAGATACAATTCATAACATAAGACATGAACATATGAATGGAACCATAATCGAAGTCGTTTATTATTAATCTCAACGAAAGAAGGATACAACCTGAGCTCTGACGTTGGATCTTCCTTCGGCGGGTCGACAGCGGAGTATGTCTCGATAAAACTCGTCGGGAATTGGACAAGTCTCTCTCTCTTCGGCTGTCTGACGATAGTCTCCTTACTACTGATTTAGCTCTATTCAGGTTAGCTTGCAAAGGGAAAATGACAAGATTATATAGATGGTGGAAGGGGACTTGGGATCCCTACAATGGTGGGATTGACCCTATCCTCAAGGAAGCTTCCATGATAGGTGGAAAACCATTTCCCCTACATGGAGATCCGGAGCCAAACCTCCCAACTCATTTTAGAGACTCGTTCAGAAGTTGGTTGGAATAAAACTTCCACCATTTATTTTTTAAAAATAATCCTTATTAAGCTTGTCATGAGTAATACATTAGGACAGAGCGCCAGTTGGCGCGCCCTCTTTGGTGGATTCTCCCCATTGGCACGAGGGCTGAAATGGCTGGTCGCGCCAAGGCCAAAAGGGCTATTTTTAGGGCTTTTCACAGGAAACTTTCTTCAGAGGAATGATTGTCCTTGTCAAGGGGGATGCCATGAAAGTGGTTTCAGGTCATGTCACTGCTCACAGGTCACGGAATAGGTGCTCCAATGTGTGGGATGAGGGATTGCAGGGATGGTGACAAATTGTTGTGTAACATATGCCCCCTAAAGCATGAGGCCCGAGAGAGAGAGAGGGGTGAAATTCTTTACGAGAATATTCCCAACTGAAAACATTGTCGTCAGAAAACCTGCGTAGACAAGTACAACTGATATCTCAAATACATGATGTGTGGTATGGGCGCAGCCATCCGTAATAGAGTATACAATAATCAAGATCCAAGGCATGGACGCAGCCATCCAGTGAGGATCGATAAATAGACTCAGGTATGGTCGTAGCCATCCAATCAATGAGTCATGTAACCAATCATGATAATCCACAAAATCCGCAGTCTGGATTCCAACAGACAAAATCCAGGGTCTTACGCTCCATCTCGACCTGAACAGAGTACAAGTTCTAGCATGTGAATAAGTGAGTTGAAGTCGAACATGCAAGAACATCGTCTGATTACCAGCCAATGATGAAATTTGTTAACAGACGCGAAAGGAACCACCAGTAATGACAATGGTCCTCAAGGTACTACAGGTACAATCCACGGAATGTGAACAGTGAGCTGGCGTCGAACACCCGCAGAATCATCCGATCGAAGGTCAATGATGAAAACCTTGCGTCAAATGCGAAGAACCTACCATTGAGGCATGCAGGCTCCAAGGTACCGAAAGGGAGTCTCTAGATCAGCCTCATGGATAATGAGCTGAAGTCGACAGGAAGTGACCTTGATCGAAGGTGGGCCATAGTGTTTCCCACATCATCGACGCGAGACAGAAGAACATAATGTTTGTGAATCAGGATCATATGAGAATCAGAGGAGGGTTGAAACTATAGAGGTCAACTTCTCTTGAACATATCGGCGGCATGACACTGGATTTGGAAGTATTTGACATCAAAGGATCTGAGGTCATGATGACGTGGCAAAGAGCATATGAGCGGTCAAAAGAGATTAACCAAACCCACGGAGGCAAGCAGAGAACGAGATGAGATGTCCCCAACCTGACACGAATGCAAACAAGTGCCATGTTCAAGAGCGACATACTGCCGACATAATGATGATACTGGTTCCAATTTTTCCCCACCATTTCTGGAGAGTACCCCAATTATTTTTGAAAACAAGCTTGAAGGGGATAGCATAATCTTGTGATATAAGTTTGTCCTTCGGACAAATCCAACCTAGTACATTTAACGAGCCCTAGGAAGGAGGAACTCGAGTAACGTCATTGCGACGGAGTCCAATGTCATCAGGTTTTAACGAGTCTGACAAAGGAAGAACTCGACATCTTTTCATGTTTAGAGAGTTTGAAAAGATAGCGGAAAAGTAAACTCCAACAGTCCATTTTCGTAGATAGTTCCTCAAATCCGAAAAGGTAGAAAACAATGTCTGAGAAAACCTCCTAGTTGCGATAGGCTAGGGTATTCCTTTTTCGTAAATAATCTATCCCAGCCCAAAAAAGGGGTAAACGTATACTGGGTAGATTTCGTTTCGCAGCCAATTTAACGAGATCAAAACGACAAGCGACTCGGCAATCTTTTTAGTTTTCAAGAGTCAGAAAAGAGCTGAAAGTTGACTCCTCCTGGAGGAACGAGTGGTGTAAAGGGAAGTAACTAGTTCCGGTGATGGTGGAACTACTCAAAACAAATAAAGGTTAAGAGGCTAGCTAACAAGACCACTCATCACAGCGGTTCCTCAGGAATGGGTAAACAACCAAGTGAAGGCATATAATCAGCCAAGCAGATAATGACGATGGAGTGAGAAAACCAAGGCTCATCTGGCAAAAACAGGCTAATAAAATGGCAATCACAAAAGGTAAA
Source organism: Pinus albicaulis (assembly GCA_034641835.2). Lineage (NCBI taxonomy): Eukaryota > Viridiplantae > Streptophyta > Pinopsida > Pinales > Pinaceae > Pinus > Pinus albicaulis. The sequence goes on from CM076583.1 coordinate 603,048,283, forward strand.
ATGGGAATGATTTCATTTTTACACAAGCTTGAAATCAGAAAACTCTGCTTGAAATTGGTTTCATTTTTACACAAGCTTGAAATCAGGAAACTCTGCTTGAAGTTGGTTTCATTTTTACACAAGCTTGAAACAAAGATAAACTATGCTTGAAACCGGTTTCATTTTTACACAAGCTTGAAACAGAAACAAACTATGCTTGAAAAATAAGCATGCCCCCAACATGGTGACTCAATTCGAGGTACATGCCCCCCCAAGCTTCAATCCATATGAAAGGCAGATGGAGTGAAGTTTCAAGTTACGAGATCAAGAGAAAGACTCGACTGGGATTTTACGAGATCTAAACAAATACTCAAATTGAATAGGAAAGTGTTCCATTGTTTTAATGAGGTTCACACATTAAAAGAACTATCCTCATAAGAGCTTGTTTCATTTTTTAAGGAGCTTGACACAAGAAAACGAACTCTACTCTGACAACCTTGTTTCATTTTCTAGGGAGCTTGACAGAAGACAAGGAACTCTGCTCCGACAACCTTGTTTCATTTTTTAGGGAGCTTGACACAAGAAAACAAACTATGCTCCGACAAATTCCATCATAATGAATAAGAAGTCATAGCTTCCAAGGGTTGCCCATATGATGGAAGGAAAACATCTTGGAAATATGGACCCAATGCCCCGAGCACACGATGTACAACAGCACTATCACTGAGTACAGGCACGGGGTAGGTAGCCACATAGTTGACCTGCGGTGGGGTAGATACAACGGGTGGATAAAATCCGGGAAGGGATGATGGCAGGCCAGCTGCCACATCAGGACCAAAGAACGAAAGTTGATCAATGGTCACGATCTGTCCTTCATGTGGAAAACAGACCACACGAAAAAGGGAGGAGACAAGCGCTCCCATGGCATAGGTGTAATCGAGCCCTAAGAGCAGATTGAAATCCAAGGGGCCTGGAACAACCATCACGTCCATATGGACGGTTTTACCTCCCAATGTAACAGGTAACCTTGGAAGGATCCCTAACAGTTGACTATTTCTTCTGTTAAAAGCCAACAGATTATGCGTAACAGGCACAAGCAGCGGCGAACCGAACGCTTGCCAAGTAGTTGAGGATAAAATACTAACAGACGCGCCTTCGTCTATAATGGTGTTGGGTATGACTAGATGAGAGGCCAGTACCGTGATCTCAAAAGGCACATAAGACGGAAGGCGGTATCCTGCAAATCGATTCCAATCAAAGGAAGCGACCAAACTACTTGGAGGGGCTACCATCGAACTGAGATGGTCTTCCCCTGGTGTTACGGAAGAAGAAGGAGCATCCTCCACGACCTCCATCTCAAAGGCGAGAGGAGTATCCTCCGGGACCTCCATCACGGGAGGCGGAGGAGCAGCTTCTTGAGATATAGAGACAGTAGAATCTTTCTCCAAGTCCAAGGAATCTGAAGAAACAAGAAGAACCTGAGGGATGTGAAGTCCACTCTCAACGGAAAAGACCTGGTGCATCGCAGACGAGGCCAGTTCAATCGATCCCACGACCAATGGTTGGTCGGGGATGGATTCTTGAATTTGAATTTCCGAGGGAGCAGGGTCGACCAAGGATGATTCTTGACCAATCGTAGGATCAGCTGGTGGAGGACTCGAAGAAAGTTGTTTGTAACCAGCCAGAAGGCACGGCGCAGAAACAACCAAGTTGTCCAAAACTCGCTTGGCTTCATCCATATACGGACAAAGGTGAATGGCATGGTGCCCCCCACACAACTTACAGGGATTGGCAAGCTTACCCTACTTCTTAGGAGCCTTACCAGCAGCATCTGAAGACGTGCCCCCAACCTGACTCCCGAAAGCCAAAGGCAATGGCGGATGACCATTGGACCATACTTCGAGCACCTTGGGAATGCCAGGGCAATCTCGAAGAAGATGGTTTCCCTGGCACAACATGCAAGGGAACTTAACTTTCCGTGGAGGGTTGGGAGGTTCATCAAGAGGAGATGTTTTAGAAGCAGTGGCTGCACTCTTAGCCTCTCTCTTATCGGACTTCTTCTTCTTTGTCTTCTTCTTCTTATTCTTAGCCACCTGGTTACTCGAATCCAGACTTTCACCAGGCGAAGTAGAAGAGGAGGACGCAGAAACAGGAGAAGAAGGGGAGAGGTCCATCTTTGAATCAACATGATGTTCAGGTAGAGGAACTGATTGAACAGTAGCCGTAACATTCGAGACCACAGAGGTTGAAAACAACCAAACAGGCAACCCAACAGTTAACCCAGGAAGGGACAACGTTGCCATATAAGGAGCACCAACATTTCCAAAAGGAGGAAAAGGACCAGGATTCCCTTCGGAGGGGATTCCTTGGTTGGTGAATTCCAGAAAAGTTGCCATTAGAAATGATCTTCAGAACAACACCCTAAGGAAACTAACTTTAACCAGGAATATTTCGTGGGAAGTTAATTTTTTTTTAAAAATTGAAACAAAACTCAACCGTTTCATCTTTTAAGAGTCGAGAAACAAGCAAAAGGTGACTCTATCGCTTTCAAATTGGAAACAAGCGTGAAAGGACAAGCGCTTGATGATCCTTTCAAATTTAATGAGTCAGAAAAGATCGAAATGACTACTCTGGAACTCTAGGAAAAAGGGTGTACCAGATATCCGTGAACTGCAATATACACCTTGGTTAAAAAATGAAAGAGAAATCAACCAAGGACTTGACGTACGTGAATGTAATCTCCCTGAATGCCGTATCCAGTGTATCACGGTTATAAGGCAGCAGACTCGACTTCCTACAGATAAAGGATAGCAACCTAGTGGGGTCTCCCTTTATATACGCGATGGTACGGGGAGCACAAGTCCGTACTAGCGCTATCTAAATCCAAGAGGTGAACGACAGCTACTAGGTTTAACAACGTTGGAACACGTCACTAGCCTAGACCTCTAAATATTTCGTTAATGTTTCAATGCTGCCTTAGGTTAATTCAATAAATTTTATGGTTGATCTTCAATTATGTCTCGGTTTCAAGGCCCTACCCCATGTCCTCTGAAAATATCCTATATGCAGCTATATGAGAAAAGAATCTTTCAATTCGATGAATGCTATCTATTTAAGGGAAGAGCTTCAAACAATGATGCAACAAACAGCACTACTGAAAACGAAACTTTTTCCAAACTAGATGACTTTCACTATCCAAAAGTAGTCTAAAACATTCAACGATATGAATTATGCAATGTAATCTATGCAAAATCCTCTTTTTTGAAAACTATGCAATTGTAATCTATGAATAATTTCCCTTTTTTTGAAAGAACAAGAATGCACTCAATGCATTTTTTGATGAAATGAGAATCTACTTAATGCATGCTTTTAATGAAAGAGAATGCACTCGATGCGATTTTCAGCTTTCAATCATTAAACAATGTGATCTAAGTTCAATGATAAATCTCAAAAATACTTTTCAATACAATGTGATCTAATGCATTTTAACGAAAAGAAAACTTTGAGATGAAAACTAAATGAACGCAAATCCTCTTAATGAAGGATGAAGGCAAAAGGGATGCAAACAAACACTAAGAATGCAATCATTTTTTTGAACACTTTGTAACGAAATTCCTCAAAAGGCTACAAGACATATGAGGTCAAACACAAAGAGGCCTTCCAAAGCATGAGATCAAAACAAGGCATTCATTCCCTTTTACATCAAGCAATCATGGCAAGAAGACATTTCAGCTGAACAATGAGCATAAGACATATGAGGTCAAACACAAATAGGCCTTCCAAAGCATGAGATCAAAACAAGGCATTCATTCCCTTTTACATCAAGCAATCATGGCAAGAAGACATTTCAACTGAACAATGAGCAATGTAATCTATGCTCATACAGAGGAAAGACCGGAAGGGAAAGACACACTGGTCAAGGATTTAGGGAAAAAATCTCAATTTTCACACACCCTGAAATTGGCACAACTTTTGTGGGTGAAACTAGCGCCAACTGGCGCGACTTGCTCACTGACAACTAGTGCCAATGGCCAATTGGCACGGGTTGCTAACTGACAACAAGCGCCAATGCCTGAAAATGAAAAAACAAAGAATTTCTCCCAACCAAGACCAGACTCGCCACTTCAAGCAAAATCTAAAACTAACCCAGAAGCAAAGTACTGACCAAAAAAAACTTCTGAATAATAGAAAACCCTAGCACCTACAGGAAATGGCGCGACTGTCTGGCTGTAATCCGCGCCAGACAGGGGATGGCATGAGTGATGAACTGAAAAATTGCGCCAATGGGCGCGACTGTCAGGGTGGAAACCGCACCAATCAAGCCAACCATGAAAAGATGAAAATTTCAGAAAATCAGAGGTCAGATCTGATCCTCTGGGGCTGAATAGAGGTTTTACACCAAAAGGAGACAGACCAGAAGAGAAAATCAAGAAAACAAAATCCAAAAGCAACCGAAAGAGACAAGACAAACTCCAATCAAGTCCCCAGTATGGTCGCCAGTTTGTTGGAGAGGTAAATCCTGTTTGCGGGCAAAGGCGATCCCTACTAGCCCAGATCGGGTCTAGCAACAACCGAGTCACGCTAAAACGCAGGTTCCTAGTTACAAAAGACCAAGATGCGACAAGAGGCCTACCTTAAGTCCCACGCTATTGTTGTTTGCAAAGAAGATGGCACTTCCGTCCTCTACTTTGGCAGATCACAATTCTCCCGCCTAGCACGTTCGAACACCTACACGTACACGAAGAAACAACAACACAGAAGCGTAAAACCTAATACATGCAACTATGTATCAGTCAAAGAAGATACAATTCATAACATAAGACATGAACATATGAATGGAACCATAATCGAAGTTGTTTATTATTAATCTCAATGAAATAAGGATACAACCTGAGCTCTGACGCTGGATCTTCCTTCAGCGGGTCGACAGCGGAGTACGTCTCGATAAAGCTCGTCAGGAATGGGACAAGTCTCTCTCTCTTCGGCTGTCTGACGATAGTCTCCTTACTATTGATTCGGCTCTATTTAGGCTAGCTTGCAAAGGGAAAATGACAAGCTTATATAGATGGTGGAAGGGGAGTTGGGATCCCTACAATGGTGGGATTGGCCCTATCCTCAAGGAAGCTTCCATGATAGGTGGAAAACCATTTCCCCTACATGGAGATCCGGAGCCAAACCTCCCAACTCATTTTAGAGACTCGTTCAGGAGTTGGTTGGAATCAAACTTCCGCCATTTATTTTTAAAAAACAATCCTTATTAAGCTTGGTGCAAGTAATACACTGGGACAGAGTGCCAGTTGGCACGCCCTCTTTGGTGGATTCTCCCCATTGGCACGAGGGCTGAACTAGCTAGTCGCGCCAAGGCCAAAAGGGCTATTTTTAGGGCTTTTCACAGGAAACTGTCTTCAGAGGAATGATTGTCCTTATCAAGGGGGATGCCATGAAAGTGGTTTCAGGTCATGTCACTTCTCACAAGCCAAGGAATAGGCCCTCCAATGTGCAAGACGGGGGATTGCAGGGACAGTGAAAAATTACTGTGTAACAAGGGTTATGCTATTTGTTTGATCTTTCATACTAGAGAGTTAGGGAAATGCTGCTAGCATTGGTTAATTTTTCTTGAGATATAATAATATAGATAATTTAATTTTAATAAATGTCCACAAATAACGAGAAAAGTAGGTCAATGGGATTCAAAATTATTTGAGTGGTGATAAGGGGTGGAAGTGCAATTGTGACTCCTTAAAGTCAAGAGTAAAGAAAAAAGACACATAATAGGAACGTTTTTTTTGTAAGCTAAGTTGTTCTAATGGTATTGTTTAAAATTACATATCAAGAGAGTTACTTCAAGCCTCTAGTATGCCACTAGGGAAACCAAACTAATGGCAATGCAAAAGTCTCTTCACCATGAGAAGTTTAAAATTGAGATTTATACAAAATATGATAGTGTGTTTCTGTTCAAAATTAAAATTGTCTAGTAGACTAATATGGAAAACTGTATAGTAACTATAAAAACTAGAAAACCAAAAACCTATTATTAATCTACGAATAAACTGAGGGATCCACCTCAATAAAGGTCTTCAATAGTTTTATTGGTGTTCCATGGTCTACATGATGGGGCAAGTCATGGTTCAATGTGTTCCATTCTACTGGCCATATCTGTGATCTAGAGCTGCGTCTCATCTAGCATGAGCAGAATTTTGTCCTTGGCATTGTTATGATCCAGGAGCACGATGGCTAATAGCGTCTTCATTTTCCAAGAGAGGTTTATAGTATGCAGACACTGGTTTTGTCTTCCTCTGGCATGCACTATTTCTGGACTCTGGAATCCATGTAGCAATCTTTGAGGCAGTTTCAGAATCTGAAAGACATTCTCTCTTTTCAGCCACTTCTCATTTGTCCTCTTGAATCTTTTTGAATACCCATAGGAATTTGAGCTGGAAACTGCCTAGCTGGAGACTCTAACTAAAATATGGCATGCAAAACTCCATTGGATCCATGAATTTCGGCTCCTCTTTTGCTCCTACCTCACCGCTTCATCATATCTAAAGTAGGAAGTAGGAACTGCAATATGGAATGGTTCATGTAGAGGAAGGAGGGATGACAGGAATCACCTAAAAGGAAAAAGGAAACCAATCATGGAAAGGCAAGCATAGAACCCATTCAAACATCTCTTGCGGTGTTGTGGTAAACCATTTGAGGGGAAGGAGATGCAGTGAAAGCTGGAGACCAGAACAAATATATTTCCACAAGAAAGTGTGCAGAAAGGAAACAACAGACCTGCCAATAAAAAGGGCAGAGGGGGGGATACTTTGAATTCAGATAATCCTCTCTATCCGAGGGCAGTGAATAGGAGGAGGATATCACCATTAGAGCAGTGGCAAGGAGGAGATACAACAAAATCATTATACTGATTGAAACATTATTGCCTCATCCTCCTTGCATGAAGGGGGCGTCCCTGTAATTAACGATGGGCATGACCAGATTGACTGCAAAGTGTAGACTGTATATTCAAGTTAGGAAGGGATGATGTGGCGCGTCCTTGCCTTTCATTCCCTGTTGGGACATATGTCTCACTTCCCTCCTTGTCATGTCTTGTGTCACCCCATTCTGAGAGACACATTATAGCAACATTAAAAGTAAAAGAAAATGACTTATTCTTCAATACAATGTGAGAGTGGCCTACTTCATAATCAAAATAAAAGTAGAAATAAAAACAAGATAGGAAGGAGTAGATGCAGACTTGGGATCTAGAAAGGGTGAAGATACCATTGTAACATGGGAAAAATTCAAATCTGGTATCTACCATTAAGATGAGCCCTATGCGTTTCTAGAGAATATCCTCATTAATAGCAGAGTTGCACTTGTGGTTTTGAGGGATTAATAGGTAGAGTCCTTCTATTGACATACTTAACCTAAAGTGAGATACGCAATCAGTGCTATAATTGGTTTCTTGGTGGCCATATCAGTATAAAATTAATTACCCACCTTACTGAGAGTGTCGTGATCCGTTGTTTTTTCGGTTAAATAGGCGAGGGATAGGGGTCATATGCTATAAATGATTAACCGGTGCAGGGATATCTGAGAGATTTTAAATCGTCTTATCCTTGCAACATTGGTGGCTAAGTCATTGACAACCCTGATCCTTTAATTAGTTTTAGAATGGGCTTCTGCTATTTTCTTCTTTGAGCCAAGCTTTGGTTGGGTTCAGGATTGAAATTGTCTTTGAAGGAGCTTTAAGCTACAACAGGTGTCGTAATGCCAAGGTGCAGTGGTGAGGTTGGGACTTACAATTTCTATAGTTGGGTGGAGTGCCAGGGTATGACATCAGTAAATACAATTTTTTTTGTTATTTCTTGATTGGGCTCTTTTCTGATGCAAAATTAGTTTGTCTTTTTGGCACGTTGATTTCAATAGGACTGAAAATTAGATGACTAATGTGTAGAAGCCCTGGATTTTTAGGCCAAGCTTGGTTGGCCTTAAACAATATTCAAATGAGTAGATTCTATATTGTGATTTATTTCATCCTTCGTGGTGTTTGTTTTCTTTGGTTTTGTGTGTAGCAATATCCTACTTGTATTTTGGATTTATTCTAATGATCGTGTTCAATACTCTTTAGTTAAATTCTTAAGTTTGGTAAGATGGTAGGTTATAAAATATGTCTGTGCACTTCTATTGTTTGTTTTCATTTCTACCTTAACCTACCAAAATTGGGCAATCAGGATTTAAATGGTTTCATGGATTAAATCTATAACAGTGTGTTACTAGAGAAACACTTCACTTTATGCCAGATGGACATTTTGCTGCGTTGTAACTTGTAACTTATTTGATTTATTCTGCAGAAGTATCCATAGTTTGTTTGGCACAGGCTTCTGTATCATGCAACAAGTTCTATTTGTAATGTGCAACCCCACTGAACTACAGAGCTTATTTCATACAAGTTTTACCGATAGCATGGCTTGTTTTACAGATAACATTTTGTGTATATAATTCTACCATGTCTTTGGTCTATGTGATTTAGATATAGCACAAAGTAAAAGCCCATTTAAAATCATTTTCAACTTGCAAAGTTATAAATGCATTGACCCGTAATATGTGATAACATTATGTTGTCTATATTTTTAAAATTTGATAATTATGGTGCTGCAATGGCCTCACAAGTTGCAATATGGGTTTATTTCCTTTTCTTTGATATAATACCCTTTATAGTCACATGTATTTATTGTTATGGTGGTTATCTTTTGTGTGTGTGTTGCAGATTTCTGCAGTTGCTCGAATTCATAACGCCCTTGCATATGCGACACATAATTTTTTTCATAATCATGGGTTAAATTATTTCCATACACCTATTATTACAACAAGTGATTGCGAGGGTGCTGGGGAGATGTTTCAAGTTACAACACTATTTAGTGAGGCAGATAGGTTAGAGCGTGAATTGAAGGAAAATCCCCCACCTTTTGCAGTTGATTTAGAAGCTACTAAGTTCCTTGTTAAAGAGAAAGGTGACAGGGTGTCAGATCTGAAGGCCAACCAAGCTGATAAATCAGAAATTGTTGCTGCAGTATCTGAGCTTCGAAAGTCTAAAGATCAACTCTTAAAAATGGAAGAAAGGTTTAGATTGAAACTTGGAATTCCACAAAAATATGGGAAGATCGACTTTTCCCAGGACTTCTTTGCCCGCCAAGCATTCTTGACTGTCTCTGGTCAACTCCAGGTTTAGATCTATGTTTGTGCACTTAGTAGTGTGTACACATTTAGTCCAACTTTTTGTGCTGAAAATTCTCATACATCGAGGCATCTTGCAGAGTTTTGGATGGTTGAGCCTGAAATTGCCTTTGCAGATTTACAGGTAGAACCTATTTTGAAATCCCCCCTTATTGTATGCATTTATTTTTTGTTAGATATTTTCTAACTTATCAATCCATTTTCAATGGAACTTTCATTTGTTTTCTACAAGACTAGTGGAAACTGACAAATTTCAATTTCCTGGTTTGACTATATGATTAGTTGTACTTTAATTTGCAGGATGACATGAATTGTGCAGAAGACTATGTGAAGTTCTTGTGTCAATGGTTGCTTGATAACTGCCTTGATGTCATGGAATTCATGTCAAGGATGTTTGATAAGACTGTTATAGATCGTCTTCGTTCTGTGGTGAATACCTCATTTGCACGTATTACCTACACAGAAGCAATTCAACTTCTAGAGAAGGTTATTAATTTTTTGTAGCTTGGGTGTATGCATAGATGCTTACAGTTTGAGTTTCTGGGATTTCTAAGTTTTCAGACACAAGAATGGCTTAAGAATTGTGGCATGTGGTTGAAAACAAACAGGTTACAGATAAGAAGTTTGAAAATGAGGTGGAGTAGGGCATTGATTTAGCATTAGAGCATGAGAGGTGTGTGTGTAAGACAAAAATACCACGATGAAATTATGTTAAAATCAAAATGCCTAATATTCACATTTTTAAATTGTTTAATCCGGTTATTTGGGAAGGTGAAAAGATGGGAAATTGTGTTGATTTTTTACTGTCTAAATTGATGCAGATATTTAACAGAGGAGATATTTAAAAAACCAGTAATTGTGTACAACTATCCAAAAGACATCAAGGCATTTTACATGCGGGTCAATGATGACAGAAATGTTGTTGCTGCCATGGATGTACTTGTGCCTAAGGTATGCTTCTTTCTTCTTGTCATTCATTATAACATGAATTGGTTTTGCTTGTTTATTTCTGGATATAAACTGTGTATGAGCGGAATTGGTTTCTCCAAGGAGCATATTGAAGCTGGTTAATGATAATAAGACTAAGAATATGGTTGCAGCTTTATCCTCAATGTTTGGACATAACTTAAGCTGGTGTATTCTTCATAGGTTGGGGAATTGATTGGTGGGAGTCAAAGAGAGGAGCGATATGAAGTCATTGTAAATAGGTAAAAGCACTATGCCTCTTTCATTCGTTGTTAAGTATGCATTTGAAATTACAGTGTTTTCTCTTTGATCTGTTATTTGTCACCAATAGTTGGAAACAGAAAATGGGTCTCCAGAAATAGAAACAGCTGGGTCAGATATTGCCAAAAAGTTGGAATAGATATGTGTAGGAAACAGCAGGAATGACAGAAATAGGAAAGGAAATTTAAATAAAAAAGAAAATACATAAAAATATTACTTATTGACAAATTTCAATTTTAGTAATAGATGGTAATCTGTAGATTCTTCATATCAAGTTTCAAATATATCCAACAATGACATCAAGATCCAGATTCAGTGAGATTGCTCCTCTCTTATGTTGCTGCTCTCATGCATTCGTCAATGAAAAACCAAAATTCTTCCTGCAATGTTTTTTAATTTTGTGTTGGTTGTTAATAGTTAGTAGTTTTGGGTTCTCTAGTGACTGGAGAGTTAGTAATTAGTCAGCCTAGATGAGAGAGAGGTTTAAGTATTTTTTTCTCCAGTTTTCTGAAGGTGAAGAGTAAGTATTAATACTGAACAAAATCCCACCATAGGAATATGCCACTATGGTAATAGCTTGTAATTATATCCAATAGACAACAGCCACAACACAGAGAGATCCCACAAGGCATGGCATAGATAGTGCCAGTGATGATAGTACCGAAGTGAGGGAGGATGTTATCACATCAACGCAAGGAATTGCACTCCAAAAGTAGCATCTCTTTTGGCCATACTTTTTGTCCAAGTAATACTTCATAAACCACCTTTGTTTTACAATTGTTATCCATGCGGGATTTATTTAAATAAATTTTTTTAAATATTTTTTTGTTGCCGTCGATATTCCGACAGCTAGGATTTTAAAAAAAAAAAAAAAAAAAAAAAAATTCCGTCACTATAGCGACACTTAGTTTTTTTTTTTAATTCTTTGACGTCACTATAGTGACACTTTTTTTTTTTTTTTTTTAATTTCCTGCCGTCGGAAGAGCGACGTTTCCTGCCATCGGAAGAGTGACGTGTTGACCAAAATTTCCTGCCGTCAGAAGAGCGACATTTGGCTATTTTTTTTTAATTTCTTTTCAATGGAAGCGCGTCGATAATGCAACATTTCCACCCGTCGCTAGAGCGACGCTTTCTCTAACGTCGGTAGAGCGACTCTTTTGATAACGTCAGAATAGCGACGGTCTGGCTAATGTCGAAAGAGCGACGGTCATCTGGAAACGTCAGAAAATGTGTCGCTCTTCCGACACTTTATTGAAGTGTCAGAATTGCGACGTAATGGCTAACCACGTTTTGCCCTGCCTCAAAGTGTCGCTCTTGGGATGCCTATGTGTCACAAGAGAGACATTTTGGCCGTCAGAAATTGGGCCAAATGTGCTAATATAATTTCTATTATTTTCATAAAGAAATTGCCAAAAATTCCATTTTACCTTTCCAAAGTCTTTGCCATTGTCTTTGCCAATTTCCTTAGCCATAATAAACCAAATGAACAGCCACACTAGAATGTTTTTGCCCAACATTCAGCTTGGAATAAGTGTCTCATAATTGTGGTTATTATTTTTCCTTTATTAACTTTTATTAAATGGAATTTTCACCAGGGTTGTTACAATGTTGGACATAGTCATGGCAGAGATTCCACTGAGATTTGGTATGTTATTGTCTCGGTCATGGGAAGTGAAGTTGGGAGGAACACTACAAATGGATATGAATTATGCTTCCATTCCACTATTTGTCAACCAAAGAGGTTATACAGAGAAGTCCATGTGGATTATATGGTTAGCAACCAAATTCAGTTGGATAACCATCATGTCTATGCAGTGGATACAAAGATTGGATCTTAGATTTTCTTTAATGATTGTTGTGTTGATGTGGAAATACCAAAACAGATAGGGAAGTTTTCATAAAGAAGAAGAACAAGAAGTTCCAAATGAAGGTATCTATAATTTACATTTTGATGGTTCTACCTGTAGAGAATATTCTGGAGAAGGAATTTTGATCATTCCACTGGACCTCACTAGTCGATTACATTCTTTCAAGTTATATATTGACTACACTAATAATATCGTAGAATACGAAGCTTTGATCATTGGGTTGAATTTGTTTAGAAAACAGAAATCAAAGAGAGTTCGGGTATTTGGAGATTCAGAATTGGTCGTGAATCAGGTCAAAGGCATATATCAAACCAGAGATCCAAGGATGAAGGCTTACCGCAATGAGGTATGGGACCTGTTTTCTAATTTATTTTCAAAGCATGAAATTTCTCTTATTCTTAGAGGAAAAAATGGAATAGCATATTCTTTAGCCACCGCCGTCAACGCCTTCAAGATTCCCATTTACCCAAACAAAAAATACAAAATTAATGTAAGACAGAGCTTTTATTCTAGACAATACCAAAAATTGGCAAGTCTTTAAGGATGATCAACAAATCAGGAGATTTCTGGAGAGGACAAGTCATTTTATCAATACTTTGATTGTACAGAGATGATGAGGAAGCAGCAGAGGAAAATCCTGAAACAATTTTTTTCTTAAATGTAATAGCTGGGTAGTATATCATACAGCTAAATAACAATATAATTCCTAGACACTTAGTCCCTTTAGAAATGCTTTTCAACTCAAATGATGTCGTTGTCAAGCCTAGAATTTTACCAAGTGATGGATAAATGGAGGACTATAATTTAGGGACAGAATATAATCCTAAAGTAGTTAAGGTCTCTAATTCTTTGAAAGCATAACAAAAATAGTGGTATGTTGAGTTGTTGAAAGAAATTTCAGATGTATTCGCTTGGAGGTATGAGGATCTAAAGGTTTATGACAAGAGTGTTATTTAGCACACCATCCCCCTTAAAGAGAATTAGAATTCATTCAAGCAGGAATTGAAAAGAATCAATCCTAAGTTGATGCCATTAATTTAAAATGACGTTAAAAGGTTTTTTGTTGCTATAATCATTGTTCCTTTGAGATTTTCAAATTGGATATCTAATATGGTCCCATTAAGGAAAAAGACTAGAGAAATTAGACTTTGCGTAGATTTTAGGAACCTAAACAAAGTTTCTTTGAAGGATAAATATCTTTTACCCAAGATGGAACACATTTCGTAGAAAATAGTTGGGTCTGAAAGAATTTCTATGCTTGATGAGTTCTCTGAATATAATTAGATATTGGTAAATCTTAAAGACCGGGGTGAATTGCTTTTACTACACCATGGGGTACGTTCATGTACTCAAATATTTCCTTTGGGCTCATGAATGTCGTGACCGCTTTCAAAAGAGAAATGGACATAGAATTTTCTGATGAGCGGGACAAATTTGTTGTGATATATTTAGATGATATTACAGTTTTTTCTAAGTACGAAATTGATCATCTAAAACATTTGAGGACAGATTTTACAAAGTGCAAAAATTTTGGTGTTTCATTGAATCTAAAGAAATCTCATTTTTCCATGAAGGAAGGAAAGTTACTGGGCCATATAGTATCAAAAGAGGGTATTCATATTGATCCTAGCATAGTGACAGCTATACAGAAAAATGAGCAGCCAAGGAGCAAGAAAAAGGTTCAGTCCTTCCTGGGTAAGGTAAAAATTTTACACAAACATTAGGGAAATTTTGAGGTCTAAAATGGGCCTCCTAAGAAAAATGTACAACCGAAATAAACTTTATGAGAACCAATAGGATTCAAGATGATGATGTCAACCATGGGGGATGATTCACCATTTTTTAAGTAAAAGGGTAAAAAGATTAAAAAATAATAAAATAATAAAACTACTTTTTCAACTCGTATTTTCAACATATCTCCCAAATTTTTTACTCAAATTTCAAGCGGGAGTACTCGTTGGATGCAAAATTTAATTCCTCATCCAAGGAGTACCCATGTTGCATACTTTTTATGGACCCTGCGAAGCGAAAAATGAGAAATACATGAAAAAACGTGATTGCAATTACGTTTTTCATGTATTTCTCATTTTTCTCGAAGCAGGGTCCATCGAAAGTATGCAACATGGGTACTCCTTAGATGAGGAATTAAATTTTGCATCCAACGAGTACTCCTGCTCAAAATTTGAGTAAAAACTTTGGGAGATAAGTTGAAAATACGAGTTGAAAAAGTAGTTTTTTCTTTTTTCCCTCTAAATTTTGATGATGTCATCAAATCTTACATTATTATTTACACTATTATTTTATAATTTCCTTAGGTGGCCCATTTTAGACCTCAAAAATCCCCTAATGTTCATTCCTAATTTTGTCGAGATTTTGAAATTTATTCCCAGTATGCTGAGAAAAGGTAATGAAATTAAATGGACTGGTCAAGTTAAAGAATATTTTAATGACATTAAAAGAGCTCTAAGTCGGGCTCCTCTACTCATCAATCCTAATTTTTCAAAAGAATTTGTAATTTTCCCTTTTTCCTCCGAACATACCATTTCAAGTGTTTTTCTTCAGAAAAACGCAGAAGGTCATGAACAACCTATTTATTTCTTCAGCAGAACGTTGAGGAGGATTGAGTTGAAATAAGATGTCATGGATAAACAGGCTGATATCATGGATAAGCAGGCCTACGCATTGGTAAGATCATTCAAGGATTTCAAAGTTTTTGTACTTCATTCTCATATAATTGTTTATGTACCGAATGTTGTGGTAAAAAATATTTTAAATCAATGTGACAACGATAGTAGGAGGGGAAAATAGATTTCAAAAATGCTAGAATTTGACCTAGAAATAAAACCCACTAAGTTAATTAAAAGACAAGGCTTGGAAAGATTGATGGCTAAGGAAAAACTTGGAGCTCTTGGGATTAATCTGACTATGGAATTATCAGACATAAAAAATGATGAATCATTTGTAGTAGTGGATGATAATTTTATAAGTTCTTCATGGTATGGTGAGATTGTTTATATATTGCAAAATATGTAAGCTCCAAAGAAGACTCGGACTAGATTCCTGAAACTTAAATATGTTAAACATTGTATCATAGATGGTTATTTGTTCTGGAAAGATCAACAAGGTATTTCATTGAATTGTTTACTTGAAGATGAAGCCAAACAGATGATGAAAGAATTCCACCAAGGAATATGTGGTGGTCACCATTATTGGAAAGCCATTGTTGACAAAATCTTGAGAGAGGGGTTTTATTGGCCTACAATTTTTGTTGATGTTCGTAATGAAGTTGCAGCATGTCATAAATGTCAACTATTTGAAGGAAAAGCTAAGTTGATTCCTTTACCCTTAAACCCTATTTATGTAGAAGCACCATTTCATCATTGGTGCAATGAATTTATAGGCGAGATTCATCCAGCATCATCAGCACAGCATAAGTGGATCTTGAGAGGAATATACTACTTCACTAAATGGATTGAGGCTCTACCAACTAGGGAAGCAATTGATCTTGTTGTCATACAATTTTTAGAAAATGTTATTTCAAGATTTGGTAGTCCAAAAATAATCATAACTAAGAACAGTCAATGTTTCAAATCTAAAAGACTGATTAAATTTTGTGATGAATATCATATAATTCTTAGTCACTCTACAGCGTATTACCCCCAAGGTAATGGATTGGTTGAATCATCAAACAAGAGTGTAGTCAGAATCATTAAAAAGTTGTTGGAGGATAATAAAAAAGCTTGGCATACAAAGCTCAGATTTGCTTTGTGGGTTGATAGAATTTGCATAAAGAGATCGATTGGTACCACTCCTTTCCAGATAATCTATGGTGTAGATGCAACTTTCTCAGTTTCTCTCGGAATACCAATTATGAAGTACTTGCAAGAACTAGGAGAGGGACCGAATCATTTTCAAAGAAGAATCAATCAATTGATAGAGGTGCGGGAAAACAGAGAAAATGTGTATGAACAGTGTCAAAGTTTCCAAGAAAATATCAAGAAGGTATTTGACAAAAATACCAAGGAAGATGATTTCAAAATTCACGACAAAGTTTTCAAATGGGATGCTCGTGTTGAAGATAAAGGTAAACACAGGAAGTTTGACCATATTTAGAAGGGTCCATATCAAATTGTAGCTTTTAGTGGAAAGAATAGCTTTATTCTGCAAGATTTAAAAGGAGAGTTATTGCCTGGAGATCTAGTGAATGGGCGGTTTCTGAAGCATTACATTTCTTGAGATGAAACATTTCACTTTCCATTGTATATATACATGATATTTGAAAATTTGCAGGTGTGGATAAACATTTGACTTGAAGCCCGGGGAGAAGGCCCTAAGGTTCTAATAAATGGATATCAGAGAATAAATTTGTTTTACTTTTTTGTTTTATTTTTCAGTGCCAAAAGAGCCTATAAAGAATAAACTTGAGAAATTGATTTTTTTATTGAATAGAATCAGGGAAAGTGTTGATTTAAGAAAAAATCATTGTAATAAATAGGCTTCTAGTCTATGGGGTTCTTGCTATCATCTATGATCGACAGCATCCCTGTGGAGCCCGTTGTTATTACAATTTTAGTTAATACTTTTTAAAGCGCTCACAGTTTCAATGTCAGTGTAGATTTGTAATAAATAAGGTTAAAACACTGATAGATAAAATAGCAGTGTTATTGTAAGTTCTTAAAATTTAAAAAAAAAAATTGCATTGATATTCAAGATATCGGGCATATGTGTAAAAAAGGGTCAGTTAAAACTCTAACAATGGGAGCATCAACACCAAAGGGAAATTTTCAAATTTTTAGTCTTATGTCCAAATGATGCGTTGATGGAACACACATTAGAAGATAAGCAATCATTTATCAAGCGAGTGTTGATGAGTCAAATGGTGAGGTCACATGATGTGTTTCTAGGTTCCGCGTCCGAGAGGCAATATTCGGTTAAAAGGTCATGATTGATCATTAATGTTTTTTGAAATTATCTGTCAAATTCATTATATGTTGTACTGGTTGCCACACTCTGAAATAATTTACTTCATATGGTAAGACACGTATAACGCATAATTGAGTTGTTGTATTTTTATGCCAAAAGAGGACGGGTTGTTAAGTTTTCCCAGAAACCCTGGATCGAATCGCAACCCCGCTTCTGGTGCTACTGTTTGATGGTGAGAAAATATGGGAAGAAGTGGAAATTTACACAAAGGCGAGCCTAAAGCACCTAATTTGCTTGAATTTTATCCAGAGATTCAGGAGCATTTTCAGGAAGCAGGTTGGGAACAATTTTTCTCTCGTTCTGCAGGTTATCATGATGGAGTTGCCAAAGCTTTTGCAGAGGGATTCAATGGTCGGCAAGTTAGTGTTGGGGGGATCTCGTTTCTTGTCACTAAGGAGTTAATTGTTGAAGTCACAAGCCTACATGCAGATGGAGAAAGATCCTTCAAGAGTCATGTTTTCGCTGGAATTGGTGTGCATTTTCCCTGAAGAATGAGTTTAAGGAGATGAAATGGCGTTCAAGAGTTCAGAGGTCCTGGTTGAAGGACGAGTGGCATTGTCTTCTACGGATTATCGAATCCTATATTACATGTGAAGGACGCTACAATCAGGTGAACCTTTACCATTTCTGATTCCTGGCTCACATAGCAGGTCAATGAAGGATAAACACTCCCTATTTTTTAGTAGAGAGTCTGAAGCATATGTCTACTAGGGTTAGGGAAAGAACAAATGCATCTACCAATTTCATATATCATAAAGGTTTGATTAAGTTGTTAATTGAAAGCCATTTGAGAGAGGCTGGGAGGACTTAGGAACATTCCTGTTTTGGGGAGGGTTTGAAACTCAAATTGTAAAGGCGAAAAGGGGTAGAAAGAAAGGGAGCAGAAAGAAAGCTAAGCAACCCCGAAACCTTGAAAATGGTACCTCATCTATGCAAACGAGCCAACAAAAAGAAGAACCAATTCCTCCCTTGGTTCCCAAGTTACCTGAGGTTTATACCAGAAGGAGTGATAGGCTGAGAAAAACAGTGGATGCCCCTTCTCCCATTGTACCCCTACCTGTAGAAGTCAAAAATAAAATAGAGAAGGGCAAGGGCAAAATGATTGAGCCCGAAAGAGGGAAGACACCAGTTGATAAAGAACCCACCATAGCAGAAATGTTTAAAGGTAGAAAGAGACCATGCACAAGACCATGGAACAAATTGAGGTTGAACATAAAACTGAAACAGAAACCTAAGTTGGAGAAAGATGTCATCGATGTAGACAAAACCCCTCAGAAGGATTTAATTAAAAACAGGGAAGAGTCTACAAGCACAAAGAAACCCAAGAAAACCAAAGGCTCAAGGAAAGGAGTTGCTATAGAGGTCCAGAGAACTAAAAAAATCAAGAAAAACTAATGTAGATATTCTACTGGACGCAACGAGCACACTCAACTAGTTATTTTCACAGCTCGGTTTTGATTACCAATTTTTCAGATGGAATTTTGACTAAAGGTCGATAACTAGCATGCCAGCAATTTTGCGGGGTTAAATTTTTATGAGCACTGGCAATTTTAGTGTCAACGATTTGCAATGTGAAAATTTCGATAAGAGCTAACAGTTTCAGTGTCAGCGCAATTTTGTATCGATTTTTATAAACACGCTGAAAACCAGTCCGTCAAAGATCCTGGCCCTTATCCAGTTTTCAAAGATTATCAATGAAATGGTTGGCACTAGCAAATCAGGAGATCTCGAAAGGAGCAGCATAACAAAGGCCATTTTTAGCATGGGGATGAGGCACGAATTCCAAAAAGTCGGACAAAATATCAATCAACGATTTTTGGCTAGTATTTTAGCAAATTGTTATAGCTTAAATTCATATATTTCTAAGTTTATGTAGTATATTCATATACTCGGTATACACTCTTTTATATTTAGAAAATTGTAATTAAGTATGAATGAGAAACTTGTTTTAGTTTGTAATTTTCTTATATAGACAAGGAATTTGTAATGAATAAGGGTTGGAATCTTTTGAAAGAAATCATCTTTTGTGTATTGTGTGTGTATGTAATTAGCTAATATACAGCAGTCTATGTGAACAGTTTTCCAGAAATTCATGTGTTTGCAATTCCTTTATGTTTTCTAAGTTTCATATGTTCTTTAATATTTGAATACTAAGTTAGTTGAATTGGAAATCATGCCTTTGTGCTCCAAATTCTTTTATTCAAATATTTATTACTTGTTTTTCACCTAAAGATTACACTAATTACTTTATTATTCTCTCATTTCTCAAACTTGTCAAAGGAGGAGTTACTATCTTGTTTTTGTTGATATTTGCTCATTAAACCTGTGGTTTAGATAACACTGATTGGGCCAAACTCCATGATCAATGGTAAAAAATTTATATAGTCCAACCAACCTTAGTTTTTCTCAATTAATTTGGCCATAGAACATATTACAGACCTTCTACAATTGTGACCTTGGGCAATTGAGTTTAGGGAGAGATCCCTCTCCAGGTTGAAGGGTCATCTCTCAACCTCAAAGTGGTTTGAGATTACCTTAGAGTTTTTCCCCATAGTCAGGGTTTTATCTAAGTGATAACACAAGGCATGATCACTGGATAGTAGCTAAACGTATTTTAAGATATCTTCGTGGGACTATACATCATTGTCTGAAATATGTTGGTAATGAGATACAGTTATTGGGCTATACAGATTTAGGTTGGGAAGGCAGTGATGTAGATGGAAAGCGCACTATTGGTGGATATTTTAGTTTGGGATCTTCCATGATCTCATGGATGAGCGGGAAACAAGATTCAGTTGCATTTAGTAGTGTTGAAGTCGAATATATAGTAACTAGTGAAGTTGGTAGAGAAGTTGTTTCGGACTCAAAAAGTTGCTTTCAAATTTGTTTGAAGGAACTTTGAACCCTACCATTATACATTGTGACAACCAAAGTTGCATAAGGTTGACAAAGGACCCATTTTTTCATGTTAGGACAAAGCATATCAATAATAAGTACCATTATATTTGAAGTTTGGTACAAGATGGGGTCATGAAGCTATAGTACATCTCCACAGACGAACAGGTAGCGAATATATTGATGAAGTCTCTTCCAAATACGAAGCTTGAGTATTTGAGAGACAAGCTTGGACTTGTGGATATCTCCTCCCTGGTTGAGAGGGTGTGATGAGGGACATTGTAGTCTCCATGTGTCAGGCACTAAGACAGGACTAACAGTGGTAAGTCTAATGAAGGCACTAGTAGGAAAAATGGAGGATTGGATAAGCATCTAGTATCGATATTTCTTGAGGATTGGGAATCCAAGATAGGAGTAGTCCCGAGGACCGATACTCTTCGAGGATGAGGTAGGGCATCCAAAATAAGAGTAGTCCTAAGGAGGATTGTGAATCCAAGATAAGAATAGTCCTATAAGGACATACCTAGTGAACATCCGGATTGGGTTTGTGCCTTGAGAGGCGGTGGTAATGGTGTCCAAATGTATGCCTCCCAACGTTGTGCTCTAATCTAGTGGAGAGTTAGAGCTTGTTAGTCAAGGCCGTGTTATCTCGCAATTGACAATGTTGGTTATGATTATGATGTTTGATGATGCTTATCAAATTCAAACTCTTCTTATGAGACTATTTCAATTTGAGTATCCTTGTATCTGGTTGTGTAATTATGAATACCTCCCTAGTTAAGAGGGACTGTTGAAAATGTAACTAGGTTCGGTCTTCAGAATTATCTTTGTACTCGTATCAATATGCATTTCATGTAAAAACAAAAAGAAGAAAAAGAAATTATTATTATTATTATTATTATTACTGTAGTCAACGCATGTTCTTCATGCTTCTAGTGTTTATTGAGTCAATAAGAAAATTCATCACGTGTCAAAGTCCCATTTGGACTATTTGTAACAAAAAAATTTAAAAAAATTGAGTCAAAAAGAGTCATTTTGTCCCCCAAGACCAAATCAGCCCTGCCTTGACAAGTCAGCGTTCAAAAGGCACCTATTCAACCTTCTGGATGGTTATAAAAGGAAGAGACTTCAACCTCATTTGATCACTCACCCACTCATCGATCTTTGTGCAAGAAAGAAAAAGAAAGAGCGAAGATCAAGGGGAGAGAAAAAAAATCAAAGGAAAGAAGAAAAATCAAACTTTTGCTCGTCTTTGTTCACATGTGTGAAGTACTGGGGCAACTTTGCGAATTATAGGACCAAAATTTTGTTTCTACGAAGATGCAGGGACAACCTTACAAATGTGTTGGGATAACTCTGTGAAGTTACAGGTCTAAAATTTTGATTTGAACAAGTTTTACAAGCTTTGATTCTTGTTGACTTGGTTTAGTTGGAGGAGATCTGAAGGAGGGTTGACTTGGTTCCTTGTGGAGGTCTTGGTCATGGTCTTGAATCTTGGATGTCTCACTTTGATCTGATTCTATAAGAAGAGAAGTTGTTTGGGTTTTCCCCCTTGTGAGGCTTTGCCCTACCTTGGAGTCTACATCTTGTGTTCTTTGTCTCTTGTGATCTTTTCATGCACTTCATGTTTTGGTAATTGCTTGATGAAGAAGACATAATTAAGTAATAAAAGCCAACAAACTCTCACAAGTAACTATCAAGTAATAGGAATCAACCCTAATCTACTAGCATATTGATTTCTCAACAATAATAAGGGAAATCCCACTGATCATTTGGTTCAATTTTTAGATCCTAGCTTGTTATATTTTCAAATATATGATCTAAGGATGTCGGGATTCCTAAATGCTTCTTCAAATAGATCTTGGCAATTTTTGTTATAATTTTTTTTATGAGAGATTCCAGAGACTGAATCTCGAACCATAGTGAGAGGAAATCCCACTAATCATCTGGTTCAATTTTCATATCTTGATTCACTATATTTTTAGAGTTATGCTCTAAGAAAGTCAAGCTTCCTAAATGCTCCTGAAATAAGGTTAGTTTTGGCATTTCTGTTTAACTTTTCTTTTGGGTGGTTTTAAAGGCTAAAAGTTGGACCATACATAGGGGAAATCCCAAGGAAAATTTGGTAGAGATTTTACATAATGGTTTGCTATATTTTTCAGAGATATGCCCTAAGGAAGTCGAGTCTCCTAAATGCTCCTGAAATCATATCTCAAAACAGGTCAACTTGGCATTCTTGCCATAACTTTCTTTCTAAGAAGTTCCAGGCTGTGAAACTTGGAGGCAGAGAAAATATCTTAAGGTCCTATGGTAGAAACTTCAAATTTTGGTCCTCTATAATTTCCAAGATATACTATGTGGAAGATTCGGGTTTGAGATAAATAATAAATAAGAAATAAACTCAAATTGTTCGATGAAATGCCCTAATAAAATGTGGTTTTGTGGATGGTGATTAGATATGTGTGGGAACTGTTTGATAAAATGCATTAGAGAGAATGTGATGTCCGACAACCATAATGAAGGACTAGGGGGTTGGGGGTGTTACAAAGTGGTATCAAAGCTTATTGTTAAGTTTGTGAAGAAAAAAAATTGATACCCCATATCCTTAATCAAGCATTAGAACACCAGGTATGTCACAATTTGTTCATTGCTTCATCGTAAGTGTTTACTTTTAATGTATTTGGAATGAAAGTAGGGATCATGGGCATGATTGGAAGTTATGCCAATTGTTTCATTTCACCTTGGTAATCATCATCAATTTCCTAGTCAGGACCTTCTCACTCACTCCAATCAGCCTGGTAAGAAAACAGGACCTTGCCTTTGGGGATCAACTAAAACCCCACATTCTGTAAAGACAAACAAGTGTTTCCACTCTTAGGGAAAGGGTTACTACTGAGGTGCTTGACAAGGGTAATGTGCCCAACTCTTTTCCATACTTGAAAATATTTCATCTATTCATTTTCCATTGTCGTTTATTTTAGGTTAGATGTTACATGTATCCCAAAAAGGTCTGTGCTTCATAATCTCATGAGGAGGAGCTTGGATGCCCAAAATTGAAGCAGTTGTATAAAAGCAAAAGAGAGAAGCATCTGAATTTCAAAATGCAAAAGAAAAAATGAAAGAGATATCAATGGTAGATGAAAAGAAAAAGTAAGCTTAAACTCTAGCCCCTCCCTATGAGACCATTGCCCCAAGTCATATGTAATAAAATGCATAAGGAAGGACTAAGTCAAATTATCCCAACCCCTATGCAATGAAATGCATATACAAGAAAAGGGGGCTTGTGAAGCCAAAAAAGATGATATAGGAAAAAGGCAACAAAGGAGTAGTAAGATGCAGTGCAGAGGAAAGTGTAACTCAATGCGTAAGCGATGCCTCTACAAAGGCACCCATTAAGATGAATATCTTGTGTAACCTTGCATGTCAATTACACCATTCCCATGAAGTAAATCCCCAGCCATATCGTTATCATTTATGCTTACTCATTCAATTTTGTACGTAGTGGTACACCTAATAGGGGCTAATGATGATCATTCCATACCTGAACTTTGGCAAATTGCAAAGCCATAAGCTAATGTAAAGTTTAAAGGTACTTACCTAATGTGATATACCTAATGGTTTTTACATTGGACTCAACTTTCAGAGGAGAAGCCTGCCAGCTGGTTCGGAATGTCCTCAAGTGATGTTCAGGCACCATCCAAAAAGTACCTGAAAATTACAAGTCAATGCCAGCCTTGCAAACATGCACCAAAAAAGAAGCATCGAGTTTACTTTCATAGTTATTAGACTCGAAACAATTCCTCATTGCATCCCGGAAGGAAGGTCAGCAAGTATGAGAGTGTTTCATCCAGCAGAGGCTTCTCAATTAATCCCTGTCAAATACAAAAACCTGGTGGCAGATTCATCTCCTTTCATCTTTATGCAAGCCTAATTTTAGAAAAATATCCAGATTCAGTTTATTTCAGTGACTTTCAGAACGATAAATCAGATCTCATTTATAGTACTATGTTAAAAATATGCAGACTGTCAGGTATATGCCCAATCTCTTAACACATAAGGATTTGGATGGGATCAAGAGGCATGGATGGCAGACACCCCAGAAACTGGAGCCATTATTAGAGAAATGAGATCAATATTAAAAGCATTATTAGAAACATGAGTGCAAACAATAGGCACTCCTGATTCCAATCCACCTTCCAAACATATTTCATCTATGGTTGCAGAGTTACTCCAAAAAGCCATTGTAGCTGTCAACTATCAGAGAAATCTATCGGACTGTTAGAAATGTCCTCAAGTGAAGTTCAGGCATTATCCAAAAAGTGCCTACAAGTGATTGCCAGCCTTGCAGATATGCACCAAAACAGAAGCATCAAGTTTTCTTTCAGAGTTGTTAGACATCAAAACAATTCCTTGCATCCAGGGAAGAAGTGGCTATGTATAAGAGTGTTTCAGCAAGTACAGGTTTCTCAAGTAATCCCTGTTATATATAAAAATCCAGTGGCAGATTCATCTGCTTCATTTTTATGCAAGCATACTTTAAGAAAAAATGTCCAGATTCATTTTCAGCAACTTTCTGAAGTATAAATTGGATCCAATATTCCAGTACCATGTAAAAAATGTGCACTCATTGTCAGAGATGTGCCAAAAGTCTAGGTGAATGAAGCGGAATATGAGGACAATGCAATAGACGACCGAAAAAATGAAATAGCTTTAGTGTTCTTCAACCTGAATCTTAGAACATGTACAAAATGGGCAACAGATTTACATTTTCATTCATTAAGAGAATCATGCCCTGATTGAATGCAAGGAAAATAAAGCACATAATCAGAAACACATAGTCAATAGTTCTACAGAAGATTGTAAGTATTTTAAAGTCTTGACTGCTGGGAGTCAAAATAAATTTCAGAACAGAGAAATAATAAAATATGCACAGGAAAACAAAAAGATGAAAGATGGGAGGAAAATAAGCTTGTTACTAGTTACGCGCTAAAGGTGTCTTGTCTGCATGTCCATACATGGATGTCAAAATGTTAAGTTACATCAAAGAATATCACATAACACTCATTTTCACCTGGCGAGAATTGACCAGAGATGTTTTGCAATATCCTGCACATTATCCAAGCCCAATTGTAAAGCTATAAACTCCACTGTTAATCATAATGAAAAGGACTATGCCATTCAAAAATACCCATATTGGTGCAAGTTTTGCACATGGATTTTGTTGTACAAACATGATATTGTTAGCATAGAATCCTTTTGCAGTGAGAAAAATACTGCTGAACACAATCTGGTTCTTGAAATGGAACAAATCCAATAGGCATGCCAGGTATAACGGATCACAACAAAACAATTCCATCCGCAGAAAGAACATACAAGATAACATATATATACCGTGGAAGCCAGAAGATGTCACTAGCAGAAAATAATCTCCGAACAGTTGAGCCTGAAGCCTCAGATGAGCCTGCTTCCCACAGTTATCAAGTATTGTAACCCAACCTCTGTTTGTTTTCCTAGTTGAATGGCAAACACTGCAGCCACTCAGAATAGTATGATATTTGAATACTACTTGCTGAAAGCGCAGAGAAAATATCTCATGATCAGTCTGTTTAGTTGTCAAGTTTAGAACATTTTACCATGAATGCAAAAACACATCGTATATAACTGGCAAAATGCCCCAAACAGAGCATCTGCGACGAATGTGCTCATTTTTCACGGTCATAAGCTGGACAAATCAGACCGACTGTTCCGCAAAAGATTAGAAAGCCACTAGACAAAGGCACAGCTTAAATATACCATCACCACAGATCCCTAAACAAACCGGGCATCAGCTCCATTGTTGCATTCATTTGGAGAATTTGTTAAAAAATTGCATGGAACAGTACAAGCAAGCAGCTTACTAAGCTGTAGCTTAAATAGGCACATTAGTATCAATTAGAGAATAAGACCTTCTATAGTTTTCCCCCACAATAACATTCTGTCTCTTAACATATCGCCCTCCTTTTGCAATCAAATGGAGGAATGCTGGAAGAACATTACTATAAGGATTTAACAGCATCCTGAGGACTCTTACAAGGCACTTTCAGGCAGAAATAAAATACTATTAATAGCCTGGTTAGAGGCATCTGTTGCAACTTGCAAGAGAGAATCCCCTCAATTCAAAACTGCATATGTCCTTCGACATTAGCATTGTAGTTAAACAGCTACCACATAACCAATACCCCAGTTACTTGTAATTCACTTCTCATCATTAAAGTTTTCAAATGTATGGCAGATTTTGAAAATGATTGTGAACCTGTGTTTAAAAAGGATGGATCTACTGCCGATTTAAAGGGCTGTTCCTAGTTGACCCATACTCACTATTTTGAACAGACCCAGAAGCACCAATCCCTTGAGAAGCACTGGATGGAACACTAGTGGTTGCTGTAAAATTAGCAGGTGTGGAAGGCCTTAAAATGCTGCCCTGAGATATCACAGTTCCATCAGAAACCATACTTCGAGGAGAACTTCCTGCATTGGTACCAAAGGTTAAAGTTGAAGGTAGACCCCCATTCATTACAATGCCAAAAGGTGTTGAAAATGCTTGTTGATGCTGCTGGAGATGTGTGACGTTCATCTGTTGCATATTCTCAAACTGCTGATTTTGAGATGATGCCTGTCCAGATTGTGGACTTTGCTGTCTAAAGAATGACTGGTGAATCTGGAATTCCTGATCCTGAAGTTGTTTGATCGACTGCTGTTGCATATCTCCAAGCTGTTGATTTTGAGGTGTTGTTTGTGCTGATGGATGTCTTTCTATTTGTTGTGCCTTTTTTTGGTTAGGAAACTGCTGAATATTGTAATGCTGAGATACCGCAGGCTGTTGCTGTTGTTGTCGCTGTTGTGTAGACCCCATAGACTGGGCAGACTGTTGGGGTAAGGGCTGCAACATTTGCTGTTGCTTTCGTTGTTGCTTATGATGTGGCTTTTTCTGCCCTTGTATCTGATTTTGAATCATTTGTACTGGGATAGACATTGATGACAGGTTTTGAGACAAAGGACTGGGGCCCAAGATTGATGACATATTTGGTACAATGGCAGGTAAAGTCTTTTTTTCTGGGGCAGCTCCTGATGAAACGTTTTGTTGGTGCAAGTAAGAATCTTTTGCAGAGGAAATTTTGGACAAAGTAGCACCCCCCGATTTGGAAGCTGGTGAAGGAGATAAAATGCTACTAGAAAAAGTAGAGACAGATGGAGCTGGAGAGGCCCTTGAAGAGGTTGAAACTGTATCCAATGCAGACTGTTCACTCTTTGACAATTGTCCCTGATTTCTCGCCATACCTGCTAGCATAGTTGAAGTTCCTGATGTAGATAATAGTGGTCCAGCAACTTTCGTTTGAGTAGACTGCTGAGAATGCCCCTGCCTTCTACCCTGATTAGAAGAATCTAAAATTTGTCCTGGGAAAGGCATACCCTGCACAGGGGGTACATTAGGAAAGTTGGCTGCATTAAGAGGTGATTGATCTACAAAGGTGATCACAGACGATTCTGCTTGGGCTGAAGATACAACAGGGCTTGAAGTAGATTTAGATCGAGCCATCTTCTTGGAGCTCTGGCTAGGCTGTTGGGCGGGGATGGATATACTAGCATAAGCAATAGAACTTCCATCATCAGTACTTGGGACCATCAGATTTCGAGGTGAACCACAACTGCGTGTTAAGCTAAAAGTGCCATTTGTTGGAGAGCCTTGAATGTATGTCTGTGCTTCCCGGTATGGTTGGTAGACTTGATGTTTGGCTGGTACTTTCATGTCATCTAAACGTCCACCTTTACTGCAAGTTCCTTCATTGAGGTTTGTCCTGCCATCTTCAAGTCCTCTTGAAACTAATCTCTGCACTTGTGCAGGATGCTGTTGTTGCTGCTGACTAGCAGCCATGAATAGTTGATGAGACTGCCCAGAAGCTGATTGATCATGAAAAGATAACTGATGCTGGCCGCCTATACCATGGAAAGAAGTATGCCCTTGGGGAGGTATGACTGATGCCCCAGTGGGTAATCCCAGAACACTGGCATTAGTCAACCCTCTATTAGCAGATGACGATGGGGACATATGAGAGTCAACATCCTTCAAGCTCATTTGCAAAGAAGGAATCACAAT
Source organism: Pinus albicaulis (assembly GCA_034641835.2). Classification (NCBI taxonomy): domain Eukaryota; kingdom Viridiplantae; phylum Streptophyta; class Pinopsida; order Pinales; family Pinaceae; genus Pinus; species Pinus albicaulis. The sequence goes on from CM076583.1 coordinate 603,076,591, forward strand.
ATGGTTTTGCTGTTGCTGCTGCTGTAATTGTGACATTGAGTGATGATGAGATTGTACATGCATTTCTGTTTTTTGTTGTAGAGTCCCATCTTGTTTTCCCCCAAAGGTTGCCATTAGGTTAAGATCTTGAGGACGAATGGATAATGTAGGCATGCCAGTGGCAAGTACAGAAGGAGACGAATTTACAGTTGGAACCTGCACAGAAGAAATGTTTTTGCTGTAGATGTTTCTCTGAGCTGTTGATGGCTTCATTTCATTTGCTGAAACAGATTCTGCTGCTGTATTTTCCTTTCCAGTCAACTGCTGTTGTTGTTGTGGTGCACTTGCAAGAAGGCTTTGAGTGCTATAATATGGTGGCCATGAGATCTGCTGAGGTGATCCTAAAGGAGCAAAACTGCAAACACCTGGAAAACGTTGATATTGTTGTTTTTGAGTATCACTTGTCCCAGAAGTCAAACTAGATGCCTGTTGAGGTTGCTGTGCATTAGACTGTTGCTGCATCAACTGAGTGTTATAGAAAGGGTTGTTGAAATATTGTGCTGCCTGCCAGACACAACAAATATTTTATAATAAGAATAAAAAGTATGGTTATTCTGTGTATATTTTCCAGCTCCATAAGCCTATCCATCGTTCTCCCTACAATTCAGCATGTAGTTCAAAGTTCAAACCATCCGAACAGCCAGTTATTTACATACCTGTTGTGTTGGTACATGCCCACCAGTACTTGGTGCAGCTTGTGCTGGTGAAAAAGACATAGGAAAGCCAGGGTGCTGCATTACGGAATGCAGGAACTGGGGCTGAAGACTTCCAGTTGTTGAACCACTCCCTGTGCATATCGGCAAACTATTGATTGGCACAGAGCTGCCACCAAAAGCCATAGTAGATGGCATACGTATATTATCTCCTGCTGTGGCAATTGTGATGGCAGAAACTGCAGCTGGCTGGGAAATTGCAAGCCCCAGAGTTGATCCAATCTGCACAAATCAAACAATTTATTTTACAAAGATAAATTGTGTGAGCTTATTTATTGTCACTGTTTTCTTTAAAAATACTTGGTGAATTAGGTTAACAATTCAACCTGGATTCTGGTTAGTTTTTTTTTCAATGGCAATGTTTTTCCAAATATATTCTTGGTAGATTAGATTGGGAATTCAACCTGGGTTCTTTGAATATTATTTTATTGGAACTGCTTTTAAAAAATAATTTAGATTGTATTATAAATCAATGAGCTAAAAGTTAAGATTGTAGATGAACAATCTCAAAAGCTTAGATACCCTTATTATGTAGATTCACTGCAGTTCCAATATTAAAAGGTTCCAACACCGCTTCACTAAGAATTCAACACTTCAATATGAGCCATCTTACACTCAGCATTGACAGAAAATGAACTTCCAAATTACCTGCAAAGATGATGCAGTTTGCTCGTGCACTGTTGGAATTTGCCATTGTGAAGATGTATTTTTCCCATGTGCATCTATGTATGGACTAGATGAAATATCCACTGTACCCTGTACATCTGCAGCAACCATTGCTGCTGAAGAAAGTCCCGTTTCTTTTATAGAATCAACAGTTAATTTATTAACTCCAGTGCTCAGCCCATGAGTATTACTTACAGATGATCCTATCAATTCTATTCCTGAGTTATTTCCAAACTTTGCATCTCCATGAGCTAAAGGGGCATTTGAATTATAAGCCTTTGTTCCGCACAAGTGTGTAGAGTTTCCATCGGCTGCAGGCCACCGGAGGCTGCGCTTCGCCTGTTCCTGAAGACTAATAAAACGACTTATATACGCATGAGTTGCACAGCGTTTCCAAGATAATCGCATATTTCCAGGCAATGGTGGCATCTGTACAAAAGCAATGACAGAATGTAAGACAACTGATCTTTCTAGCTGGACATGTACTGCTACTCTATGTGAGAAAAGAGGTTGATAAACAATATTTTAACTTATTAACTTCAAAAATATTCACTAAGACTACATTTCTGATGAATCAGGATATATTTCCAAGACAAATATGAAATTTACCAAATATATTATATATACAAGCATACCTATACACACACAGACACACTCATTATGGACTACAGACTTGGTCCTTCTAAGAGACTCTGTGCTATGCATAAAAACATTACCATCTACTATAATGCAGCTCTCAAGAACTAAACTTGACAATCACTTTTAAAGTCGTCTTATGGGACACAAGAAATCCTTTGAATGGAACCTTGCATAGCAAATGGGCCAATTTCAACTTAAATTTGACCTGCACTTACAAGGACAAAACTCTTACAAAGATTCTGGTAACATTCCTCTCAAACACTGGTTGGGTGTTCTGGAGCTTGATCTACCTGACTGATCTTATGGGACTCTCAAACTAACAAGAAAGTAACTGCATCTAACATTTCCTGAAGTACAGATAAGGCCATCCTTGACATGCATGTAAGAATAGTAGTGATGAAGTGTTGGGTTTCAGGAGCCCAATCAGAGACTGAGGAAAAATCAGAAATACCAGCATAAATTGCAAATTCTTAGCCTTAAACGGAATCAAAAATTATATAGAATTACCCATTAAACCAGATCAATGACTAACCAGAAAAGAACATTCGCAATTGCACAAATAAACAAGAGTGGTAATAACCCAAATCAGAAGATAGTTTCATTTTTCTCTGATTCGATACAAAGATGCCACCTTTTAATAGCATCAAATCCAATAACTTGAGGACCAAGTCTGGCAGACTGGGTCAAAAAGCTAAAACATATATGATGCCTGATTCAAGGCTTATTTTATGGACAACATTAATCAACCCCAAAAACCCAGTGGTTTCATGGACACTGAAGTGTTTCAGGATACATACTAAAAGCATATCATCACATATATTGTGCATATTTTCTATTTCATGGTAGGGAAACAATTTTCACGGCCACCTAGTCCCCAACATAAAAAAAAAACCCACAATTTTTTTCAGTTACAAAAAACTACATACAATTTCTTTGGTTGGTGCAATCAGTGAATCCAAAAACCAGAAGCTGCCAGTTTTGGTGAAGGTGCTGCTTCATCAAGCAGTTGAATGAGCCACTGGATATGCACCCATATGTTTTCCTGGTACTTCTAAGTTCTGCAGACTAAGATATTGTGTTTAGAGCTCGACATTCTGTGCATCAAATAATCCTGTTTGCCCTTGCAGAATCTCAGCTATTATCTGCTGCTGCCAGGCCTCAGAATGAAGCCTTTTCAACCCAGCTTGGACCTCACTAACTTCTGTTCTTTACTCTGTTTCTTCAACAGTAACTCTACTCTCTCTTTAGATATCTACTACAGGTGTGTCTGCTTAAGTTTATCGAACCAGCCCCGACACGTTGAATTCAATATCTGGCATCAGGCCAGTTCCTCAATCCAAAATAGAATCATCTCAACCCTGTTGATCCCAGGCTTAATGAGTCAAAGATTGAGCAAATCCACGATTAGTGCAGTTGCTAATGAGTTCACCCTGAAAATGTTATCTAGGTATGGTTGCACAGTTTTGGTCACATTAGAGGTGCAGAGTTGCACAGAATCATTGGTGCAACATGCGCATTGCAATGATCAACTTCGGCACATATCAGAGTGACTATTTAGCACTGTGATAAACGTTGTTGTATTTCAGCTGTGCAGTTTTAGCACTATGACCCAGTTCTAAAGTTTGTCCGCACTTACACATCATTACATTATCTTGGTGAACTTTCACTATAGATTCACAATTCAAACACAATGTAGGCATGCTGGCATGGATGGACAGCTCAGCAAGCATTCACGCAAAATCACAACTATCGTGATGTGTCATCTTCTTTTCTGTCTCTTCATCTCCACAAATTTGTACACATGTAATTTAGGATATGGCTAAATGGGAAATGGATATTTTCATCTTTCCTTGATAGATTAATTATGCATCACCTTAAGATTGTAAAAAGATTGCTCGTTAGTGGTTGTTATATAGATGGTTAGTGGCGCATAGAGTTATTTTAAGCTTCACGTTGTTCATATCTTGATGTACAGATTTACTTCATTAAAGAAAATTCAGAATTCAGTTGCTACCCAATTTATCGTGCCAATTGATGAGTTGATTGTAGTGAATTCATTTTTGTTCCTGTCCAATTTGCTTTAAATTGTCATTCCACAGACTAATTACTGTGTAAATAAGTTGAACTCCTCAAAATTACTTTTGTGATTGTGTTAGTCCCACTGGTGCAAGTTTGGATCAAAGAGGTATCAGAGCATCATTTCACAGGTAAGGAATTTGTGTACAGTTTATGGCAAACACCAGAGACACCAGAAGCTTCTGCTTCAGGGGCGCTCCCTCCACTCCCTAGACTCTCCAAGACGATGAAGAAAAGGAAACCTTTTCTGTGTGGTTTTTATAATGTGAAGCCCTCAGGGAGGCCCCATGACTTATGATAAACACGTGGGTTTCCAGGAAGAAAAATGTATCTTTGTGCAAAAGCCAGGATATTGATCGATGGTTAACTTCAATTGGCTGCTAAAATGAAAAAATCCAGAGATGGCAGAAAGGTAGCCTGATATTCAGCAGCCACAAGATACAAATGAGGATACACAGACCAGGAAAAGCCTTGATATCAACTCAAACGCATATAAGTGACGCCTGCCCACAACCAGACAGGCTACCTAGAATAACCCTGCGTGAAAATGTCAAACGAGCACAATGATAGCAAGAGAAACCCACGATAGTAACAATGGCCAGATTTTATAATGAAAATTTTCAGTCTCAGACGTCAGTGTATGCTTCCAGCTAGGGCATGAAGGAGATGGTGCCCGTATACATAACGGAAGAAATGTTTGTGTCAAAGACATCTTGTAACAAGCTACAGGTGCCCACCAGTAAGCCTACCAATGCCATAAGAAACGTAAATAACCAAGATTCCTGACTTTGCCCCACAGTATTCGTTCAGATTTATTCTGGAAGCTTGTTAAAGACATAGCTAGCATTCAACTTAAAATGATTTGGAAAAAAATAAAAACAAGTCTCTCTCTCTCTCTCTCTCTCTATATATATATATATAATTGCACCAATGAAGTAAATTTATCAAAAAATTTACCCCAATGAAACAAAGAAGCAAGGTGCGTGTATCGTTGATTGGTTTCCGTTTAGGTCAATGTCCAAGCATGAGGGTGATCGATATGGGAAGTTTTCCAAGTAACTCCTACCTTCAAGACAAAATGACGATGAAGACAACTTAATGGAGCACCACCAAGGCAACCTGGGGGAGTTGTTGAGGAGATGCAGTGGTTATGGAATTGTAGATACATCACGTACCCAAGTAACTCTTCTAAAGAATCACCTTGACCGCAGTTGATTACTGAAATGACCAAGTGGGTGGGAGCTAAACCATATGTTGTCTTAACCATACTACCATATACTACCATAGTCGTAAAAATCAGTCAGTAGGAACTGGGACATGGCCGAATTGACTCTACAGGCCAACTTGGCCCTTTGCTTGGTTCCAGGGACCAGTTTGGAAAGGAACCGATCAAGTTAGGGCACGACTTGACCGGTTCGGTACAAACAACTTCGGTTAGTATGTAGTTAAGCTTGGCTAAAGACCAACTACGGCACAGTGTTTATGGAAAAATCAATTTAATTATAACCAACAAAAACCTAATTCCTAGCACCCTGAACCTTACTATGCATATCACATGCAAGCATTAGCAATGCAACTCGTGCTTTTGCTAGTACTAGTGCAGTTGCAGATGTCCCTAAGGAGTTTGAGAAGTCCAAAGACTCTAAGCTAGAGGATGATTTTGTGGCTCGTGCAAGGATCCCATTTCTAATAATTGTGATGAGTTTGATAAATGATCATGTTCATCAATGATTTGTTAAGTCACCTGACACGGGGACACAGGACACGATGGACACACGGATTCGAGTGTCGGATTCGGGACACGGTGACCCCCGGAACAGGACACGTTCGGACACGTTATATATATATATATATTAAAAATTAGATATTTCTTACACAAATTCATACAAATTTATTGATTCAAACATAGATCTTCATCTAGATGTAAGTTTTACAAAGATTTAAGATATATGATACATTGATACACATGGGGCCACGTGTCCTGAATGCAGTGAAGACTTTTCTTCTGCTTAATGACATGCAATTGGCATTAGTAACTCCAACCTCTATCTATGTTTGAAAGACTAGTAGTACTCTATTCAGAGGGTCTATTTTTCTCATTGAAAATAGAGATAACTAAATGTACTTTTGCATGTGCAGATTCTCAAAGTGACACACCCCATGTGTGAGTGAGGTGTTGTATAGGTTGTGTCTTTGTTTTTAGTTCACACATTTCACTAATGCAAGTTTGAATTTTTTTTGTTGTAGATTTGTTAGTGCATATAGAGCATTTTTTTTCCCTGTTTATGGCCAAGCAGCGCTGCCTCAAGCATGCACAAAGTGAGAAATGAGAAGCCAAATACAAAGACATGCATGCACAAAGTGAGAAATGAGAAGCCAAATACAAAGACATGCATGCACAAAGTGAGAAATAAGAGGCCAAACCGCCTTTTTAAAAGTTGTGGAGGGCTTTTCTCTGTCGGTCGTGTCCACCGGATCGGGACACAACGTGTCGAGTACGGACATGATCCACTGGACACGAATCCGGCAGAATCGTGTCCGATTCGCTGGATTCGGGACACAATGGCCCAGACCAGTGAATCTGGTTTCTTAGATGATTTGTATAATGTAATTACTAATATGAAATATCTTAGAAGCTTGTTGCATGTTTTTTTGTCTCTAGAGACTATTTAGAGTAGCTTTGATTATGTATTTTGTTGTTGATATGTATTGCGCTACTTGCCATTTTGATATATTCACCAATACATGTTATATAATATATATCTATACATGTTATAAACTTATATAATATATACATGAAGAAACTTCGCATATTTTATCTCTAATTGTTTGGAATCTTTATAATATATTTTCATTAATATTTAAATAATTTATGTATGTTTTAGTAAACTGAGTCATTAAAATCAGATTGGTCTAAGTCATAGCCAAGTCTGAGCCCGAGTCCAAGTTTTAAAACATTGATATTTATATGAAATGAAAAATGAAATGAGATTTTAAATTCCACGAGACTAAAAATAGTCTATGGGACTATGAGTTCCCTGTTTGTCACCTTTTGCATTTCAGTCATTTTCTTATTCAAATTGATGATGAGTTGGCCCAACCTTCCAACAATCCCATCGTTGAAAAGACAATGCCAAGAAATTGATGCTAACATATTCCCATAACATTCTCTGATGTCTTTGAACACATCATATTCCAAAATGAAATGTTTTTCCGATTCCACTGCCCCAGACGTGCAAAATGTACACACCCGTTCTTCCCAAGCTTCTTTAGGCCTTTTCCACCATCCTATTTCACACCGAAGTTGATGCAAGTTGGTTCTTAATTGGGCAATAAGAACCTTTGCCCTCCACGGAATGTTAGCTCCAATGTACTCTTTTTGTTGGAGTTCATACGTAGGGTTGAATTCTTCAATGTAGTACTTCTTCTTTCTACCCAACTCTTTTCCCCATACCTGTTTATGAAACTTCTCCATAACAAAATTCTTTAGCTCCTTGCTATTTGTGGGACAAGCATTGAGGTAGATATTCCATTTTTGAATCCATGTCTAGTTTTGTCTCATCCATGTTTTCTTTCTTTCACTCATGCCTTCCTTGAAGATAACATTAGGCCATCTACCTACTCCCATTTGCTCAATTAGTTTTAGATATCTTATGAGCCACACCATAACAATTGCTTCGATGGGAGTTGCTCCTGTTTCACTCAACATTATCTCATTAGATATTGTACTTTTCAGTTTGAACTTGCTCATGATCATTGTAATATTCCTAATTAGCTGATAGCTAATTAGAAATATTAATTTTGCCAATTTTGTTTTTCTTAAGTTCAGTGGGTAAATAAAAGGGTGAAGGGACCCATAAACCTAGCAGTTAGAATAAAACCACTTTCCTATAGCTAATGTGGACAATGTAGCTCTTGTGGGGCCAAGAGAGCAACACAACATGTGTGGAGGCCAAGGGGCCAAGTGGCAGCGCAGTTAATGAGTGGACCCAAGGTTGTTAGGGTTTCACAAGAATAAGAAGGGGGTGAGGGCAGCCATGGAAATCATTCTTGCATATTCTGATTTTCTGGTCGTTATGACTTAAGCATGCTTGAGTTGTTTAGCCGAGTCTACAGTGTTGCTTAGCACACGGGTGTCTCCGAGCGGAGATCCCAACCTCATCCTCGAGAGACTTCGAGTGCCTGCTCAGGAGAGGAGTTTTATTGTTCGACGGGAGCAGATTCAGTATCTTGGCATCAGGCCACATGCAGTCCCTCCTATAGCAGCGCAGTCACCTAGTAATTTACGCAGTCCAGCAACAGAGTGGTTCTAGAGAGGGAGAAATTCAAGGCATTTCCACTTGGAATCCAGTGATGGGATCAGCGCTTCAATATTTGACCTTTGGGAGCAATTGCAGCCAGTTTATTTATCAGTTCAGCCCATAGCTTTGCATACCCAGCAGTAGTGCATTTTCAAACCCTAGGAAGGTGATTTTCCGGGGCCAGCCTTTCCAGAAATCCTTTCTGGGTTATTTTGGGTTTTTGGAGTAGAGTTTGGTGTCCAAATCCCATAACTTTCTAAGCACTAGATCAGCCTCATCTACGCCGCCCTATTCAGCCAGCTACAGCATTTCCAGCAGGGCAGCGCAAAGGAAGAGTCCAGTAGAGCAGCAGTAGAGCAGTGTTTTGGGTGGGAGAATGTTAAATTTGGACAACTAGGTCCAAACTCCATATTAAGATGCTCAGATTAAGAGGCTAATATTTTTGTTGGATTCCTCTTTGTGAGAGGTGTAAAATCCATATAAAATATGTCTTAATCCGATGAGCAGAAATTATATTTTGAATTTATTATTTTCAATAAATTATATGTGCAAGGTCGGCCAGTTTTGTAATGTAGGCTCGCATGCCCAACAGATGTGTCACACACCCTCATGATGGATATATATACAGAAAAAGTTGGAGAGATTTTCATCATCATCACAACTCACATCTTCCTCTCTCATCAAGGAGTACGAGCTACCAAGAAGGACGAATTTAATCCACACGTGTGAAGGACGAAGAGGACCAACTGTACGGTCAAGCTGAAGTACGGATTTGCTGCTGCTAGGGTTTCGCAGTAACTTTGACCAGCGTTGACTTTGGTCAACGCTTGGTCCAAACAAGCCGAAAATTGGTGGAAGGTTCGATTTATGAAGGCCGTACTACCTGGCACAAAAATCGAGGTCAAAGGGTTGACCGTTTTGCTGCTGCGTTGACTTTTAGCTTGCTGCCCCTGCGTTGACTTTTCAGGACATCGTTGACTTTTGCAGAGTTGACTTAGGTTGACTCATCTACAGATTGAAGGGTTGTTGTGACACATGCTGGGCTGGCTGACCAAAGGAGACTTTGCTGGTTGAAGCATCCTGTTGACCGCCGAAACGAACATACACATTTTTCCTGTTTCTGATTTGTCTTCTGTAAGATCTACTTATATGTTCTATCTGCATTTTGCTTAACTACTTGTATGATTGCTGAAAGAAAAGTGAAATTGCTACTAGCATAGAACATCTACAAAACTTTACATGGTATCAGAGCTGAGGTAAAGACAAACTCAATCTATAGCAATCATCATCGAAGGAAATGGGTTCCACTAGTCTTGAATTCAAGGAGAATGACAAGCTGACTGGAAGTGATGACTTCCATCCCTGGAAGATGATATTAGATCTCAAATTAGAAGATCATGATCTCTTGGATCATGTGAAAGGAAGGATTCAAGAACCTCCATCCAATGCCTCTGCAGCTGTTAGAAACAAGTATAAGAAGGGAGAAATCAAAGCAAAGCTGCTGATCAGGGAATCCATAAATAAGAGTCTGGTTGCCTACATATCTGAACTAGGCACATCCAAGGAGATGTATGACAAATTGATACTTATGTTTCAAGTAAACAATGTGAAACAAGTGCTATTCCTCAAGAACAAGTTGAAGAATATGAAGAAGGGCCGAGATGAGTCTGTTCAAACTTTCTTTCTGAAGTTGACCGAAACCAGGAACAATCTGCTAGCTATTGGGAGACAATAGCTGATCGTGAGATGGTTCTCACCGCACTTGGAGGACTTCCATATGAATGGCAAGTATTCACAACTACCATTCTCAACAATAATACCAGTCCTAACTTTGATGAGCTTCTGTCAAGATGTATGCAAGAAGAAACAAGGATGAAGGAATTTGATAATGAAAGAAATGCTGCCTATGGTGCTCATTCCCGAAAGAAGAACTCTGGTGGTTCTAAGGACAAAAGAAGGACAAGTCCTCCGTTTGCAAGATGTACTCTATGTACCCAAATTGAAGAAGAATCTTGTGTCTGTATCTGCCATGGAAGACAAAGGATTCAACGTTACTTTCTCTAATGGAAAGGTGCTCATGTGGAAGAAGAGCTTCAAGGAAGCTATCTCAATTGGTTCTAGGGTTGGTACACTCTATCAGGTTGGAGGGAGTCCGTTGGGAGCTATGACTTGTGATACTATCCGACAAACCGAACTATGGCACCGAAGATTTGGAAAGCCCTTCCCGAAGCAAGGAAGGTGTATGTAAGGGTTGTGCTGAAGAATATAACATAACAAGGGGACCTTTTTCCCTCAAGTGTCACAAAGACATCTGAGATATTGCAACTGGTCCATTCTGATCTTTCTGGTATGTTGCCTGTAACATCCATGGGGGGATGTTCTTACTATATGACATTTACTGATGACCAGGGTCTACCAAAGTTTCTGTGGGGAGAAGCTGCAAATACTGCTGTGTACATTCAAAACCGATGCCCTCATTCCGCTTTGGACTCCAAAACTCCCGAAAAGGTTTTCTCTGGTAAGAAACCTGATGTCTCACATTTTAGAATTTTTGGATGTCCTGTCTATTTTCATGTGCCGAAAGAAAAGAGAAGTAAGCTGGATGCTACTGGGAAGAAAGGAATGTTTGTGGGCTACAGTGAGACTTCTAAGGCATATAGAGTCTATGTACCTGGTCAAAGGGAAGTAGAGATAAGCCGTGTAGATACCAAGGGTATCTAGCTGCCATGAATACTATTGTACAATCTGAACCTGGATCTTTTGAGGAAGCCATCAAGCATCAAGTCTGGAAGGATGCTATGCATAAAGAATATGAGTCTATTATGAAGAATGATGTCTGGGATGTGGTCCCGAGACCGAAGGACAAATCTGTTGTCACCGCGGAATGGCTCTACAAAATCAAACATGGATCTGATGGGAGTGCTGAAAAGTTTAAGGCAAGGTTTGTTGCCCGTGGCTTCTCTCAAAAGGAAGGATTTGACTATGACGATATATTTGCACCTGTGGCACGATATACCACCATCCGATCAATCATAGCCCTTGCTGCTACGCAAGGATGGAGTCTTCATCAGATGGATGTCCAGACCGCTTTTCTGCATGGTGCAATAAAGGAAGAGGTGTATGTGGAACAACCTTTGAGATTTGAAGTTCAAGATCAAGACACTTATGTCTGCAGGTTGAAGAAAGCCCTCTATGGGTTAAAGCAAGCACCCAGAGCTTGGTACGAAAGGATGGATAGTTACTTGATGAAGCTGGGCTTCACTCGAAGTAATGCAGATCCGAACCTATACTTCAAGGTTGTGAAAGAGAAGCCTCTCATTCTAGTACTATATGTGGATGACCTCTTCCTGACTGGTGATGACCCTCTCATTCATCAATGTAAGAGGGAGCTTGCTGCTGAATTCGAGATGAAGGACCTAGGACTGATGCACTATTTGCTAGGCCTGGAGGTCTGGCAGAGACCTGGAGAGATTTTCCTTTTTCAAGGAAAATATATTGTGAAGCTTCTGGAAAGATTTGGAATGGTGGACTGTAAGTCCGTGTCGACACCGATGGAACTCAACTTTAAGAAGTTGAGGAGCAACGTTGTTGGGCCCGTCCTACTGAGTATCGTTAACTCATAAGGACCCTGATGTTCTTAATGAACACTTGTTCGAACATATGCTGTGCAGTGAACACTTTGAGTCAACACATGGTTGATCATAACATTCACTGGGTTGGTGCCAAGAAACTCTTGAGATATCCCTGAGGCACGACAGACCATGGGCTGAGATACACTGTCAGGAGTATGACACTCCGTGGATATACTGATGCCGATTGGGCTGGCAGTGTGGTGGATCGCAAGAGCACATCTGGATGCTACTTCACATGAAGATCTGCTTCGGGCAGGAATCTAAAGTCGGCAGTCTTGAGCACCGCTGAGGCCAAATACATTATAACATGTATGGCCTGTTGTGAAGTCACTTGGTTGCGAAAGCTCCTTGCGAGCTGTTCGAGCATGTGCTAGATGCCACCGTTATCCTTTGTGATAACCAGAGGGGGATTCATTTGTCATAGAATCCCGGGTTCCACGATTGATCCAAGCATGTTGATGGCTGGTACCACTTTATCTGGGATATGGTACAGCGAGGCGCCGTAAGGCTCGATCATATAAGAACTGATGAGCAGGTCGCGGATATTCTCACAATGCCCGTGGGGAAGGTCATGTTCCTAACCTTCCGTGAGAATCTTGGAATCGTGGAAAGACCCTATGATGTGGGTCCTGTTGGACGATGAGCTCTGGGAGCTCTGGGGGGCTTTGGGGAGAGCTTCTTGGAGCTATGGGCAACCACAAGGCTAGGCTTGCCAACCTTGGTGGTGTGCTTGGACCCCACCGTTGTGATTTTGAGTTAGTTCACCTCTCATTTTCTGTGCCCCGTATGCATCCTACCCATTGAGTTCAGGGCTCATGGGAAGTACCTCTCATTTGGCCAATGAGGTGTGGAAAAGTTAGAGGCTATTAGCAAAGACTGATGGACGCATCAGAGATTGCCGTACTCTCTATCTAGGATGGCACGGTCCAACCACTTGATCTGGGATCAAGATTTGTGAGGTCTGGGACCTCTGGACTGACTATGTCGGTCGGGGGATGATGTCTTTGTGACTGACCCACTTCTGTTCTGAAATAAAGAAGCCAGCAAAGCAAGTTTCGGCGGGATGACGCACGATGTTGATTGCACTAATAGATGGAGTTCTCCCTAGTTGAGAGGGAGTGTTAATTTTGGACAACTAGGTCCAAACTCCATATTAAGATGCTCAGATTAAGAGGCTAATATTTTTTGTTGGATTCCTCTTTCTGAGAGGTGTAAAATCCATATAAAATATGTCTTAATCCGATGAGCAGAACTTATATTTTGAATTTATTATTTTTAATAAATTATATGTGCAAGGTCGGCCAGTTTTGTAATGTAGGCTCGCATGCCCAACGGATGTGTCACACACCCTCATGATGGATATATATACAGGAAAAGTTGGAGAGATTTTCATCATCATCACAACTCACATATTCCTCTCTCATCTTAGAGTACGAGCTACCAAGAAGGACGAGTTTCAGCCACACGTGTGAAGGACGAAGAGGACAAACTGTACGGCCAAGCTGAAGTACGGATTTGCTGCTGCTAGGGTTTCGCAGAAACTTTGACCAGCGTTGACTTTGGTCAACGCTTGGTCCAAACAAGCTGAAAATTGGTGGAAGGTTCGATTTATGAAGGCCGTACTACCTGGCACAAAAATCGAGGTCAAAGGGTTGACCGTTTTGCTGTTGCGTTGACTTTTAGCTTGCTGCCCCTGCGTTGACTTTTCAGGACAACGTTGACTTTTGCAGAGTTGACTTGGGTTGACTCATCTACCGATTGAAGGGTTGTTGTGACACATGCTGGGCTGGCTGACCAAAGGAGACTTTGCTGGTTGAAGCATCCTGTTGACCGCCGAAACGAACACACACATTTTTCCTGTTTCTGATTTGTCTTCTGTAAGATCTACTTATATGTTCTATCTGCATTTTGCTTACCTACTTGTATGATTGCTGAAAGAAAAGTGAAATTGCTACTAGCATAGAACATCTACAAAAATTTACAGAGAATCTGAGGGCCATTCCAACCAGCTTAGCCGGCTAAAGCACTATCTTTTTTAGCACTGTTGTACTTATTTTTCATCTCCAGTATTTTAATAAAATGGCTCAACAATTCTAGCTCTTTTCATGGTGTTTTTAATGTGTTTTTCCATACTTTGTAGATTTAGTCTTTGTATGCTTTGTATTGCTGTCATTTTCCTATTTGGAATATTACAATCATGCGTTTTTGGATTTTCTCAATTTGCTTCCATTTTGAGACAGGGGCGCTGCTAGCCCATAATTCACACCCATATAGCATCACTAGACAAACTAGGAGTCCAAAAAGCAATTTAATCGTTTTCCAATCCCATAACTCTGTCTCTCTACATCTGTTTTGAAGAGCATATAATGCTTTCCACCCTCCTAAGATTCCCTTCTTTCTGCAGTTCTCCCAATTAAGTTTGTTGTTGAAATCAATCCCAAGGTATTTGTACTCATTTACTTCTTCAAGAATGTTGCCTTCAAAGAAGAACGTATGCTGACTCTGCTTCCTTTTATTAGAGAAAATCATTATTTTGGTCTTGCTAATATTGACTTGCATCCCCACTACTCCACAAAAATGCTCAAGGGCATATAGGTGCATCTGCAATCCATGGGCCGATTTAGAAATCAATACAAGATCATCAGCATATAAAAGAAACTTGATCACAAACTCCCCCAACCGAACACCATCCCCACCTTGCAAATTTAACCACTCTTCCAGTTTATCAATATATAAACCAAAAAGATTAGGGGATAGAGGGCAACCTTGCTTGAATCCAATGTCACTTCTAAAGCTTTCTGAAATAGCCGCTGAGGTTCTAATTTTGACTTTCACCTCTTTATAAAGTCTATGGACATCAGCTCTATAATGCAAAGGAATTTCAAGGAGACATTAGTAAGTATGTCATTTTATATGTTATTACGTAACAAATGTGATATCAAATATTGATGTTAATGCTTAGGCAGTTAAACTGCTTAGGGGCGTGCTATAATGTATGATGAAACATGTATGCATGAAAGCTGTAAAATTGCACACTATTGGTAAAAAACTATCTCATATTTTCACCTACACCTTTGTATCCTATTGTCCTACACGAGATCCTTGCAACACTCATGTTGCTCTAGCTGTTAGAGTTCATCTTGCTTATACTTTTTTTGGGGTTCTTTTGTCTCATGCCCTTGATGTCATTGGAGTTATTGTTCATCGAACTTCTTTTAACGCTCTTCAAATTCGACCTCCTTTTAGAGTGTCTCTTCTTGCTAGTGAGTTGCCGCGCCAACATATCTTCTTCCTTTCACTTATAGCTCCGTTCAAAACCATTGCAACTCTAATGGACTATTTTCATAATCCATTCCCATCTCAATTCATTAAGACACTAGGAAAGATTACAGCCAAGAATAGGTCGCCCTTGTGCTCAGGGGCCTCTTCAAGTGCTTCCCTGTTGAGGCTGTACTTACTGTATGGAGACACTGGCTTATTTCATGTATAAAGACTCTAGGTGAAAGAAAAATTAGGTGACATTTACGATCCTCACCTTGATTCCTTGGGGCCATGGCCAATTCAAATCATTAAATAGACAACTCGACTCCTCACAAAAATTACAGATCATTGTGAACTTTAATAAACTTCAACGTTAAAACTCACTTCAAACTTCGATGGATTGCAAAGGTCTATCTGTTTTTATCATTAACTTCCAACTGTTGAGAATTATAGCTCGAACAGGGACTTCTGCACAGATTCAGTGTTAACGTGTGGGAAGTAGTTCGAGATATTTTCAAAAGTAATTTTATTTATAGTTTGCTTTAGTAAAAAAAATGAGAGTCTTACAAAAGTATAAAGATGGATCAAGATAGAGATTTTCACACAGACTTGTGCAGTTGAGCAAGTTGAGTGATAAAGAGAGAGAGAGAGGGAAAGCAATGAGGAAAGAGATGTTTCCAGTCCCATACAAGGATCTGTATAGTTCCCTACAGCGTACTAAATAGTTTTGTACAGTTGTATAGAAATCCATACAATTGTACAGACATAACCATACAGATCTATGCAATGGCATAGACTAACCATACATGCATCCATACAGTCCGTACAATTTAGCCATATAATATGTATAGTTGTACAGTAAGCTGTACTTTCTCAGTAAAGAAAAGAAAAGTTGATTTTGAAAGAGTAATTACTTATGTATGTGTAAATTTGATTTTGTGCTTCCAATATTTAATTTCCAGCTATTGTAAAACTGATGCTATGGTCCGAAATATATTTCTGGACTAATTAAATTAAGTGATTACTTGGTTCACTGAGATCATAAGGACATTAGTCATCTACGCTTGGTAATTTTCACATGTTATTAGAGCCAACTTCTCTGATTGAGATTCTCAAGGACTTGCAACGATAAAACAACTGCCAAAAAAGACCAACAATTAGCATGTTTCAAAGTTTTATATTCAGATTTAGGAGTTTGTGTAGTAGATCTCAGAGATGGCAAAAATGTGCCTCATGTTTGAGGACAGATAGGATGGTACCTAGAATTTCTTAACATGGAAAGTGAGGGTTACACTCTTACTAGAAGAGAATGATCTCTAGGATATCATCCAGGACGTTGTGATTCCACCTCCACATCCATAGCAGTTGGTAGTGAACAATAAGAGGGAAGTGAAGGTCAAGTGGATGATCTTAGATGTCATAGAGGATCATCTGATCCCTCATGTATCCAAAAAATATATAGTGAACGAAATGTTCAATGCCCTGGTTAGTCTCTAATAGAGCCAAAACATAAACAGGAAGATGATATTGTGAAACAAACTCAAATGCATTGTGATGACCAGATCAAACACAATCCCCAATTACTTTATGAAGGTCACACAGATTCATGATGAACTTGCAACAGTCAGGAAAAAGGTTGAAAATGCAAAGCTAGTGAACGTGGCATTGAATGGTTTCCCGGCTTCAGTGGGAACATTTTGTCAATAAAAATTGTGATTGAGAAAACCTTCCTAACTTTGAGAGGCCAGCAAGGACGGTAAAGGCTCAAAAGAACCTAGCTCTATTTGGTTAGTCAAATAAGGGTAGAGGTAAAGGACCCAACAAGGGTAAGGGAAAGAGCGAGCAGTCAACCTCATAGCCAAGAAAGAAGGACTTGAGTAAAATCAAGTGTTTTGTTTGTATATGAAAATGTCTTTCAGATTAATCACATCATTAGGATTAGGTCGACGTTTCGAACCAGCTAATGTGGTTCATCCTCAGGACAAGGTTCAGCTAATGTGGTTCATCCTCGGGACAAGGTTCGAAACCTTGTCCTGAGGATGAACCACATTAGCTGGTTCGAAACATCGACCTAATCCTAATGATGTAATTAATCTGAAAGACATTTTCAGCTATATTATGGATCACAAAAGTCTTAGATCGAACATGTTTTGTTTGTCATAAGCACGGTCATTATGGATCACAATTTCCACAAAAGAAGAAGGGTAAAGAGGAGCAGCAGCAAGTAGTAGCCTCTGCAAAAACTCAGAAGAATGTGTTTGCTGCCAAGTTCAAGAAAGATTTCGTGTTGGTATCTGAGGAATGCATGGTATGTGGAAAGTGGGGCATCTTAGATGTCATAGGGGATCATCTGATCCCTCGTGTATCCAAGAAAGATACTGTGAACGAAGTGTTCAATGCCCTGGTTAATCCCTACCAGATCCAAAACATAAACAGGAAGATGATATTGCGAAACAAACTTAAATCCATTGTGATGACCAGATCAAACACAATCCCCAATTACCTTATGAAGGTCACAAAGATTCATGATGAACTTGTAACAGTCGGGAAAAAGGTTGAAAATGAAAAGCTAGTGAACGTGGCATTGAATGGATTCCTGGCTTCAGTGGGAACATTTTGTCAATAAAAATTGTGATTGAGAAAACCTTCCTAACTTTGAGAGGCCAGCAAGAAGGATGGTAAAGGCTCAAAAGAACCTAGCTCTATTTGGTTAGTCAAATATGAGTAGAGGTAAAGGACCCAACAAGGGTAAGGGTAAGGGTAAGGGAAAGAGTGAGAGAAGGACTTGAGTAAGATCAAGTGTTTTGTTTGTCATTAGCATGGTCATTATGCATCACAATTTCCACAAAAGAAGAAGGTTAAAGAGGAGCAGCAGAAAGTAGCTGCAAAAACTCAGATGAATGTGTTTGCTGCCAAGTTGGAGAAAGATTTTGTGTTTGTATCTTGCCTTTCTACTAGCATAATTCTGAGGAATGCATGGTATATGGAAAGTGGGGCATCTCAACATATGACATCATCCGAACAATTGTTTTCTAGTCTGAAGAAGCAGGACTCACCATATGTCATCATCCCAACAATTGTTTTCTAGTCTGAAGTTGATCTTGTTGATGCCAAGTACCTAGTAGCAGGACTTGGAAATATTCCCTTCCAACTTGAGACAAGTAATTCTTTAGATTTGGGTGATGTCTTGTTTGTACTAGGTCTCAAGAAGTATTTGCTTTCAGTTCCGATCATGGAAGATATGGGCTTTGCAATGGAGTTCAAAAAACAGTGAGTCCTAATCAAGTTGAATGAATCAAGCCCAAATACAACTCAAATAATAGAGGCTATAGAAGGTAATTTGTAGGGGTTGCAAGGTGAACCTATTCGAGCCTCAGTACATAACAGTGAGCTTGTGCGAGTTGTGGCACAAGAGGATGGGCACTTGCATCATAGGGCACTTCCTGTTCTAAGAGATAGTCAAAGATCTTCTAGAGTTCATTATTGAGGAACGTGGTGTATGCAAAGGGGGCACACTCGGCAAAAATGCCAAAGTTTCTTTCCCAATCAACAAGCATAGGAGATTCTAGACCTCGTGATGGAGGATAAAGAGCAAAAAGCTCTGAAGATTGAGCGTGGATCACCAATGGTTGCCAAAGTAGTACAATAGCCTTCAGGTGAAGAGAGGGAGAAATTAACCCCTTGCACCTTTGTCTAAGACCTCGACGGTTCACTCAGACATTGAGGGATGCTTATGAGCATGTTGATACTCCTAGGAGCACATTCAAAGAGAGCAAACCTCCAAATAAGTTTCTAAGCTATATGGCACTATTGAACAACATTCTAGATTCCAAGCATTCGATATTCCAAGAGGCAACAAACCAACAAGTATGGAAAGATGCCATGGAGTACACCATCAAGAAGAGTGATGTTTGGGACATAGGCCCAGAACCAGAGGGGAAGTCAATTGTGAGTTCCATCTGGCTCTACAAGATCAAGCATGCTAGAAATAGTAATATTGAGAAGTTCAAAGCGAGGTTTGTGGCGAGAGGGTTTTCCTAGAGAGAGGGAGCACATTACAAGGTGACATTTGCTCCAGCCGCCGAGTACACTTCCATTAGAGCAATTATGTTTGTAGTTTCATTTATGTGATGCAAGATATATCAAATATATGTGAACACAACTTTCCTTAATAGGATCATTAAGGAAGTGTACACAGAGAAGCCTTGGGGCTTTAAGTAAGTGGGAAGGAATCCCATGTTTGTTTTGCAATGAACACTGTGAGACAAATCATGGTGGAGCCAAGGAAAGCGCATTGGGTAGCAGCAAAACATGTACTCAGGTATTTGAGGGGGCACGGTGAATTATGGTTTGAAATATCTCAGAGATGGTGAAGTAACATTGCAGAGTTATTCAAACTCAAATTAGGCAAGCAATGCAGCAGATACTAAGGGCAACTCAGGGTGTTGCTTTAACTTGGGAATCGGGATCAGCACCAATATCCTAGTTCAATAGGAAGTGAATTTCCATGGCACTTAGCTCAAAAGAGAGCAAAGATCACTTTATACAAGATAAGATTCAGATGGGAGCAATGACACTATAGTAAATTCCCACTAATCATTAGGTAGCTGATATTATGACCAAGGCCTTGGCAAAAGGGAAGTTTGAGGCATTCAGAGAAAAACTGGATTGGTTGAAAATTCCTTCCTCACTGGGAGGGAAGCTTGAAAATTATGATTTGGACAAGAACTTCCGCATAGGTTCAATGTGAAAGGGAGTTCGATAAATTTTCAAAAAGTAATTCTATTTTGTAATTCACTTTAGTAAAATGGTGAAATTCTTATATTTGGTTGTTAATTCTAAAAAAATGTATCTCATGCATGCATGACTTAGACTAGGAGTAAACTCAAATATAGATTAGGGTTTTGGTCTCAGCCAAAAGTATAAAAACAGATTAAGATAGAGGTTTTCACACACACTCGAACAGTAGAGCATGTTGAACAACATAGAGAGAGAGGGCAAGAAACCAAGAAAGAGACATTTCCAAGCAACACACAGTCCTATACAGGGACCCATACAGCTTAGTACAACATATGAAAGAAATATGTACAGCTGCAGGAAAGCCCATAGAGTTGTATGGACATAACCATATAGATCCATACAGACAAATGGACAAACTGTATAGCCGTCCATACAGTCCTTAGAGCGGGTAATTCTACTCAATTTAGGATGATTTTAGGTAACCATGCAATGTTGCTTCTTAGTGGGTAGATTGTGGAGGTTTCCTGGTAAGTCTTTCAAAGAAATGAAAAGCTGATTTTGAAGGAGCAATTACCTGTGTATGCGAAACTGATTTTATGCTTCGGCTATTTAATTTCCAAGAATCGTATGATTGATGCTATGGTCTAAAATTTATTTCTACATTAAATCAGTGATTACTTGGTAAATTAAGATCATCCTCACACCACTTAATTGAAACAATACTTGGTTCAACTCTCAACCACAATTAGTACTGACACCCAATCCCTACCCATCTTATCTTATACAAATTTGTTAGGATGTTCTGGATATGCCTTTTTATTTGACCTACTATTATTTCTTTTTACTTTTTGTCATTTTTTCTGTCTCTGGTCCAAACCCCCTTGTTCACAATTGGGAGTCTTGATTTACAAAAAATATAATTCAAGCCTTGTAAGTGGAACCCCTGTTGCAAATCTCCACCAAGCATTCCTGTTCAAATATTTTCTCCCACACTTTGATTAGATAAGTATTGATTTCGAAGTTCCAAATGCCTTGGGGCCATCTCGACCCCTATTTGGATATCATATACAACAAAAATTATGTAGAACGACCTAGGACCATTAGACCACTAAACTATTGCTACTAATATATACATTATAGTACAAGGTGCAATAATAACCTTGAGATTGCCAAGCATTGCCATAAGTCATATAGATTCATTATGTTGTGGTAGGGTTCCATTCATCAATGTCACCATAACCTCCATTGCCAAAAGCTTGTTTCAGACTGAATGGTCCATTACATCGGAACATTAGCTTCTCAGAATTCTCCTTCCTTTTCTTGTCAAACAAGAGTACGATCGTTCCTTGTTTTAAAAATGGACAAGGTCAAACCTCTCAATAATGATAGCCTTTCAGTATTTGCTCCACTACCCGCTGATGATATCTGGCCAATCATCAATCTTCTAACAATCATTCTAGTTGCTCCAATCTCTGCTTGAGCAGTTCTCCAATGCACCAATGCTCTTGAACCACAGTCTGCAAAGTAGGGATCCAAAACTCCATTCGGCATGGCAATTTCAACTACAAATACCAAACTGAAAGATGTGAACTTTGTTAAACATAAGTGTAGTTTTCAATTTGCATGCCAATAGTACAGTTAGGAGTCAATATGACCAATTCTCTCTAATCAAGGCCATGCACTGGGATCAAAACTTGAACCAAATTTTTAGTTGTGCTTTTGGTATGTCCATTCAAATTTCACACAGATAATAGTGTACTTTTCCAAATTCCAATGATAAACATTAAAAGCATTCAACAAGTTTGTAAACAACCCAAATGTGTAATGTATATGTATACCCAAGGTAATCTACACTGGGCAATCGAATCTAGTAAACAGATCCTCAAGCTAAAACTTAGCAATTTGGGTACTAGACTTTATTTTTAATGCTTCCTCTCTTGCTTACAAGCATGCATCAATTTTCAAATTTGTAATCAACCCTGCTGTGAAATGTACCCCCTACACAAAATAATCTACAATGGACAACCAAATCGGGTAAACACATCCTCAAGTTAAAATTTAGAAACATCAATTCAAGGAACCAAACTACAGGGTCAATGAGTAGTGCAGATTCGTAGGTAGTTATTGTCAAATCCAAAAGTTAAGACGCATATATTCAATTGCAATAGCCCTCGAAGACTATTATATAGTTGTCTTAAATAAGTGATGTTGAATGACAACGCCTTTAATTTTCTAATCAGATCATGCAGTTTAAAGTCTTCTCTTGACTGACTTGGAGAAGCATGTTTGTTCCCTAACACTCCTACACCTTTGTTGTCTTTATGGATCATAGATTAAATGCATAGCCCTTTGAATTACTACCCATGTTGGAGAAACATGTTTGTTCCCTAACACTCCTACATCCTTGTTGCCTTTAGGGATCATAGACTAAATGCATAGCCCTTTCAATCACCATCAACATCAATCTTTCCAAGATGTGGATCAAGATCTTCACTAGAGTTAAAAACAATTTCATTTTGGTTAAAATTCACTCAAAAACTGCTGGGTAGCAACCCAACTAGTTTGCTTCAGTCGTTCCTCCAATGGTTGTGATGAATCCCCATGCTCCATTGAAATTATCAAAACTATAGTTCCAAGAGAAACACTCCTTCAAAATATTAGAAGTATTTGAATTTTGTATCACAATCTCTCAGACCATGTAAAATACAAGCCTTGACAACTGGACAATAGTAAGAAGACCTCATAAAATGAGAATAAAATGCTAAACTGACTAAATATTAGGGTCTTCCCTGCTCTAATGCCACCAAACTAACTTGAACACTCAGGGTTGCCTCGAGGAACCAAGCACTTCCAAAGAATTGACTAAGTTATGGCCAACCATATATTCAACTACTCCAGCTACGCACTATGACATTATGCAATACAGTTTCAATCTATTATAACAACACATAATACAGCATAACACAAACAAAAGAACCTACCAAATACTAAAGTTGCTCAAATTATATTACAACGAGTTGTGAAACCATAAGATGTAATATTCCCAATTAGCCATGAGCTAGTTGGAATATTAAATTTTGTTTTGTTGTCATGTTTATGAATAAAAGGACAATAGAGGTCCATAAGTCTCCTTAATAATGAATAAATCAATGCCAATGTGAAAAGAAGACATCTTGGCAGCTTAATTGAGCACACTTAGGTGTGAAAAGGGGTTGGAACACCTTGACTGGGTCAACTTTGACCAAATCAACAGCGTTGTCATGGAGGAGTGGCATTCAATGAGGGGCAGCGCAGTTTTAGATGGAGACACTTTGCATGGAAGTAGTGTCATAAATGAATGGGGCTTAGGGTTTGGAAGCTCATTTCTTATAAAAGGAAGAGGATGGCAGCCATATTCATTCATGTATTGGTATTTGATATTTCTGAATATATGGTCTGTTTAGACATATAGCTTTCTTTGGTTGGTTTAGCTAAGATTGCAAGTGTTGTTTAGCACTGGATGTTCCTGATCGGGAATCCCATCTCTTTCATTGAGAAGCTCTTGAAAGAGTATTGTACTTCACTTCCACTTTCAAGCTTAGGGCCAAGCTTCATCTTACATCTACAGCGCAGATCCTGTTGAGGGTTGAGTTGTGTTGCAGGTTGCAACAGTGGAGGACATCTTTGGGTCACTTCAGTGCTTATTTTCGGATTGGGAGGATAGTAAAGAAGGCCCTTGAGCATATTTTTAGATCTTGGCATCAGGCCACTTATTTATTTGCCCCCCTACAGCACAGTTTCATTCTAGATCTGCGTTATTTTGAGGGAGGAGTTGCAGGGTGGTTTCAGCACACCATTTGGGAAGGAGGTTTTCTAGTGAAGGGATCTTCCATTCATCTAGGAGGTCTATTGGAAGAGGCTGCATTATTTGTTATATCAGATTAGCCACAACTTTCTAGATCTATTATTGCAGTGAATCCTCAGCCCTAGGGCTTTGATTCAGATCTTGTACATTGGTGTATTGCTGAAAACCCTTTAATGGTTCTTTTCTGAAGGTTGTATAGAGCCTTGATCTACATTTGTTGTATCTTTTGAGGCATATAATAGCCATAGATCTTTGTATGTTCATTTGTTGTAGCAGTGCACTTTATGACTGCGTTGTAGCAATCTTCTGGCATTTTGATATATAGTAGCAGCACCTCTTTTGAGGGTTTTGTCCATTAGAGGCTTGTTCTATCTTGTTGTACATTTTATGGCCCATTATTATGCATATTTTGTTGTTGTTATAATGATTAGAAGGTCTCCATATTGGCCTCTTGCTTTTATATGATGTTATACACTGCTATTACAGCATTTTGCACTATATTCCTGCTTTTCCCATTTGGGAATATTACAGTGGTATAAGAGCATAATCTTGGCATAGCTTGTGCATCTTGAAAAGCCAATATGTCATCAGAAGAAAGAGATCCTCTTACTGATAGAGAGAAGAGGTATCAAAGAAGAAGACACCGGAAGTTTGATTATACAAATGATAAAGAAGACAAGGGTAAAACCCCTTTATCAGGAAGAGAAGATGAAGAGAAGGAGTTTCCTAAGATTCTTCTCAAAGCTATTCAAGACATTGCTAGAGAAATAAAGGAGATGAGGATGGATAGATACAAAGAATCCCCTAAAGGATTTCAACATGGTGAAGGCTCCGGCATTTCTCATCACTGGAGTGATCAACCAGTGCAACAACGACAAGTTTTCCAACGCTCTATAATGCCTACATTCTTAGCAGTGGGAAATGAAGTGTTTCAAGAACAAGAAACTCTTGAAGACTATTTCATGGAGTATGAGTCTCAATCTCAGAGATTCAAGGACCACTTGAGTTTTCAAGAATTTTGTCAAATCAAGGACAATAGTAGACCCAGGCATCACAATAGAGGTGGAGGATTCATTCAGAATCATGATCTACACCACACTATGGGCAGATTTTTCTTACCCAACTTTGATGGGTCATCTAAATGCACTGCCAAATCATGGGTAGAGAAGCTTGACATCTACTTCCAAGTTCCAGCTGAACAAAGTACCAGAGATGGAGGTCATTAAGATAGCAGCGCTGCACCTTGAGGGTGAAGCACATGATTGGTGGTTCCATGGCTTGTCTACATTGGGTCATGCCAATGTGACTACATATTCAGAGTTCACAAGGAGGTTGGTGGAGAGGTTTGATAGAAGAGATCCTGAGACACCATTCATGGGGCTAGCAAAGCTCAAACAATCACATAATCCAAAAACTTACATTTCTGAATTTCTTAAACTTTCTATTATGGTTCCTGATTTATTTGCAACAAGAAGGGTCTATATGTTCATTGATGGGTTAGAAAAACCTCTTCATGGGTTGGTTAAGTCTACCAAGCCCACTACCCTTAAATATGCCATTGATAGGGCTAGCGATCTACAAGATGCCTTGCCAAAAGCAAAGGAAACCTTTCAACAAAAGCCCTCTTTTCCATCAAAGGGAAAAGATGAGAAGGCTCCTCTTTCAAAGGAGAGCCAAAGTAAAAAGCCTCTTAGTGATGATGTTCGAAGAGATTTGAGAAGAAGGAAGCTTTGCTTCACATGCCAAGAATCATGGGCACCCGGAAATAGATGTGCAGCAGGAAAGGCACACTATATAGAGGTCTTCTCAAATGATGAGGAGGAAGAAGAAGAGTAACCAGAAAGGGATCACAGCGCTGGAATAGCAGGAGATGATCCACTACCACCAGGAGGTGAGAATGGAGCAATTGCTCCAATTAGGGGGACTCTTGCATCAATAAGAGTGGTACCCAATTATCAGGGAACTTCCACACAAAAAACAGAGTTAGATTTGTGCAGTGGAAGCAAGGGCATGATAGTCCCATCTATTATGCATATGAGATTGGCCCATGAGACATCATTGTGTTGTGGCAAACCACCTGGGAGGCCACCTGATCCAGATTTGGTGAGACATGTCTCACATCATGATGCACCATTCATAGATCCAGGAGGAATGGGAGCATTAGAAAGCCATGATACAGCGCTAAGAGTCTTGGGTAGACTCAAGGAGGAGGGAGACATTCTCCCAACATCGTCATTACCCACTCTCATATCAGATTATGTGCTGTGGGAGGAGCAACATGGGAAGGATAGCGGCCTTCCGACATGTACCTTTGGCATGGGAGATATCAAGGAGAAGGGCAACCATATGACAGATGCTCTTTGTGATAGATCATCAACACTGCCACTATGGAGGATAGATCCATATTGGAAATCCCAACTGTTAGTGGATTATTCCAAGGATCTTTTTACATGCATGATACTTGATGACCAGCTACATGAAGAGGGCTATTCAGTCCAAAATGAAGTCATCTATTAACATGGTAGGATCTTCTTATCTAGAGCCTCCATGCTCAAGAAGAAGTTACTACAAAAAGCACATGAAGATTTTCTCTTCAACCATACTTATTCCATGAGAGCCTACAACACTATCATGGAGAGCTACACTTGGGAAGGCTTTGAAGAGGAGGTATATCATCATTTGCAAAGATGCATGGACCATGTGGAGATGGGAGAGATACATAACTCAATGAAGGAGTTATCACAGCCACCTCTTTCCTCTTTTGGAATGAGAAGGGATCTATCTATGGACCACTCCATTTGTATGAGCAGAAATTTTGGTAAGGGACATGCTTATGTACATGATAT
Organism: Pinus albicaulis; assembly: GCA_034641835.2. Classification (NCBI taxonomy): domain Eukaryota; kingdom Viridiplantae; phylum Streptophyta; class Pinopsida; order Pinales; family Pinaceae; genus Pinus; species Pinus albicaulis. Next base: position 603,103,348 of record CM076583.1, read on the forward strand.
TTCATTTGATGATTATTTGCATTTCTTTACCATGTATATGCAGGCCATTGCTCCAAGGAGGAGCATTCTTCCATATAAACTTCATGGCCAACTTTGGGCCATAAACATTTCTGAACATGGCCACTCCCTTGGAGGATATAAGGAGATGTTGTATCATTGTGGGTGCACTCCAAAGGCACCAAACATTTCTCACCTTTTCAGAAATTGTGAGAAGACTTGGGCAGCAAGTGGTGGGGAAACCACTTACCATATTATTATCTGATGCAGTCAAGAGATATACTACGTTGGTTCCACATGTGAGACTATGACCCACCTCCATTTTTGCATAATTCTGTTTGCATGTATTTGGTTTTGATCCCATACATTGATGGTGTACTTATTCTTTTTATGGGAATGATTGGAGGGAGGATGGGAGGATTGTATGTGCCCTATGGGAGAGAGATTCTCCATGTTCATTATGCTACATGTTTCAGGGAGAACATTGGGCAAACCATGTTTGTTTCATTGGATCTATTGCTTCCTTGTGGGATGAACCATTTGCATCTCATGAGAACTTTGGAGGAGCATTTCATGGAAGGATGGATTGGGAGACAATTAGCTTATGAGGGAAGCTTATCACATGATGGTGTCACCAATGATGGAGGAGAAGAGTTGTAGCACTCACCTTGTCAGTTGCTTGAGGACAAGCAACATTTGGGAAGGGAAGACTGTAATATTCTCAATTAGCCATGAGCTAGTTGGAATATTAAATTTTGTTTTGTTGTCTTGTTTTATGAATAAATGGACAATGGAGGTCCATAAGTCTCCTTAATAATGAATAAATCAATGCCAATGTGAAAATAAGACATCTTGGCAGCTTAATTGAGCACCCTTAGGTGTGAAAAGGGGCTGGAACGCCTTGACTGGGTCAACTTTGACCAAATCAACAACGCTGTCATAGAGGAATGGCATTCAATGAGGGACAGCACAGTTTTAGATGGAGACACTTTGCATGGAAGTAGTGTCATAAATGAATGGGGCTTAGGGTTTGGAAGCTCATTTCTTATAAAAGGAAGAGGATGGCAGCCATATTCATTCATGTATTGGTATTTGATATTTCTGAATATATGGTTTGTTTAAACTTTAGACATATAGCTTTCTTTGGTTGTTTAGCTAAGATTGCAAGTGTTGTTTAATACTGGGTGTTCCTGATCCGGAATCCCACATTTTCCATTGAGAAGCTCTTGAAAGAGTATTGTACGTCACTTCCACTTTCAGGCTTAGGGCCAAGCTTCATCTTACATCTACAGCGCATATCCTGTTGAGGGTTGAGTTGTGTTGCAGGTTGCAGTAGTGGAGAACATCTTTGGGTCACTTCAGTGCTTATTTTCAGTGGAGTAGGGTTCCTTTCCATTGGGAGGACAAGAAGGAAGGCCCTTGAGCATGTTTTTAGATCTTGGCATCAGGCCACTTATTTATTTTCCCCTACAGCGCAGTTTCATTCCATATCTGCGTTATTTTGAGGGAGGAGTTGCAGGGTGGTTTCAGCGCACCATTTGGGAAGGAGGTTTTCTAGTGAAGGGATCTTCCATTCATCTAGGAGGTCTATTGGAGGAGGCTGCATTATTTGCTATATCAGATCAGCCACAACTTTCCAGATCTATTATTGCAATGAATCTTCGGCCCTAGGGCTTTGATTCAGATCTTGTACATTGGTGTATTGTTGAAAACCCTTTGGGGATTCTTTTCTGAAGGTTGTATAGAGCCTTGATCTACATTTGCTGTATCTTTTGAGGCATATAACAGCCATAGATCTTTGTATGTTCATCTGCTGTAGCAGTGCACTTTATGACTGCGCTGTAGCAGTCTTCCGGCATTTTGATATATAGTAGCAGCACCTCTTTTGAGGGTTTTGGCCATTGGAGGCTTGTTCTATCTTGATGTACATTTTATGGCCCATTTATTATGCATATTTTGCTGCTGTTAAAATGATTAGAGGGTCTCCATATTGGCCTCTTGCTTTTATACGATGTTATACACTGCTATTCCAGCATTTTGCACTATATTCCTGCTTTTCCCATTTGGGAATATTACATAAGAGTAGAGATGATTTCTGTGCTAAGTTCTAAAAAAGGAGGTCGTGTAGGTAAAGTCCCATGTACAATAGAATCCTCTAGATATTCAAGAGATCTTATACAATACGATGAACCAACAAATATAAAAGGAAAGATTTCATTCAAAAATTCAAGTGAAACCTATGAGCATATACCTGAACAAGGAGGCTTCGAGAGGAATGATATTCTTTTTGGACTTAACGCAGCTTAGACGATAACACGAAGTTTGTTCGACATGAAAAGGTGGGAAGATCCATATGCTTTTATCCTTTCAAGGCCATGATCCTGTTTGTTGATAGGCAAGTTGTAATGCACGTTATGTTTATGGTTTGAAATCATTAGCCATCATGACTTGTAACAATGTCTAAGCCATCCTACATAGGAGACATACCGACGGAAATAATTAAATTATTAACAAGCATTGCCCATTATCCTACAATAATGGCCACAAGTCTGGGCAAATCCCTTTGGCTGACATATGGTTGATGCCAAGAACATGTCCTGAATGATCTTCATGGAATAAATACAGTTCTAGAATCGAAATATAGTTACTTTATTGGCCTTTTGAGCTGTAATGAGGTAGTAATAGATAGATACCCTTTTAAAGCTTGACATATTTTTTTCCAAGAAAAAGAAAATATGAAATCGAGTGTCTTAGCAACAAAAGAACATGTACTTCACATGGTTGGAGAAAAATGACCCTGAATATAGTCGTAGTTTGCTGTTAATGAAATATTTATTTGCAATAAAGAATATCTTAGAAATAGAATAAGTCTAAAAGCATAGAGCATATATAAATGGTGTTACCACAGGTGTTAATGCACTCTTTCCTCCAACTGTGCTTGTTGCCATTACAGAAACAGGAGATACATAGGAAGCACCTACACTCGCCTCTGTGGCAAGTGAGTGATACCTGTCAAAGATTTCAAATAAAATGTGAATATACCCTGCTTTGATGCACCATATCAAAATTTCTCTAGACACTAAAGAGGCAACCAAAGTTCTGTGCAAATACCCTAATGAAGGAACCCCGCCAGGCCATCCAGTGACACCCAAAGAAATGGATAGTGGTAGAGTTGTAGTGCTACTTTCTGCTCTGGTTGTCATGGAAGGAAATAAAGCTAAATCTGTTTATAAAGCACAAGAAATGACAGAAACAATCAATATGCATTGAAACAAAAGCAATTTGGGAAAATAAGTAAATCCCCACTAGCAACTTAAAAAGAGTAGATATATCGAGTTACAGAACCCATATCAATTTTAATGGAATGCATTCCACCTACCAGATCCATCTACTGCCTGATCCATTGAATCTTCCACAACTTTTTTGGCAGCTCCTTCCAGCATTTGTTTATCCACATCCTCCTTTTCCCTCTTGCTCAAATAATCTGTTGGTTCACCCGTCTCCCCAACTTTCTCATTGTTATTTTGAGGATACCAATCTTTGCATTGCTCATCCCCTGTCTCTGCAATAGATTCCTTAGTTTCATCGTAAATTTCAGTATTCTTAGCTTTGGGTTCTGGTTCATATTTAAAATTATCTTGGTTTGACGATGCATTTTCAATAACTTCTGGAACAGTTAGTGAGCCCACCTGCCAATGAATAGATCAGGTAAGAGCTATATACATCGTAGCATGAAAGTAACACAGATGTTCTCAAAATTTATTCTTAATGAAACCACAGCTGCAAATGAACCATGGTAGAACCAAACATATCCTCTAACCGTAGCATGGTAATGCAATGTAATCTCTTACAACAATATATGCCACTTGAATTCTTGATTTCTTGATAACTATCAAAACTACAAAACAAACCTCCTCTTTCTCCTTTGCATCTTCCATACTAAGATTTATGTTTTCCTCCGTCTTTTCGCTGCTTTTAGGAGGGCCCTGTTAAGAAAAAATGCAAATAAATTCATGCTAAATATGACAAAATATAAACCACGGAGCACCTAACCTTTGGACTCTAAAGACATAATTGCATCAAAATTTTGAACATTCTTCTAAGAAAAAAGGATAGATGCATGCAGGGGCCTGTAAAAAAAAATTGCAAATAAATTCATAGCAAAAATAACCAATAAACCATACAACTTTTAACTCCCAAGAAAAAAAAGTGAGCGAAACAGCTATTTTTATAAGCAGAGAAGCCAAAGACAGCCATTGTAACATGAAATATACAATTCAATATCCGGGTTGGACACAATTATGTGCACAATCTTTCCAAAAAAATTGCAAAACATAGAATACATGATCAGAAGCTACAGGATTGTTCCTGACCTTTCTTCAATTAAACACAAGCAACCCATTTAGGACTGTCCATTTAGCTTCCAACACATATGAATATATCCATTCGTTGCAAAAGCAACTACCCTAGAGCTTACCATCAAATCAATTTCAACTTTTGTAGTACAAGCAACTTCAACTGCGGGAGATGGCATTGATCTGTGAGCAATATGGATAACATTGTTAGAATAGCACATCAGTGGTATTTATGCTACACCAACATATTTGGAATTACAAAGGCCAGAAATTAAACTTACCTTTCCTCATTTTCAACTTTAGACATGTCTTCTCTGGCAACAGAGCTCCCAACAACATCCTCGCTCTTGTCAGCAACAGCTACAGATTCTTTGGTACTTGTGTTGTCCACCAGTGCATGGCCACTCACTTCAATTCTAGATGACTTTTTATCACTTGTTGCAGAGTTATTGTCCACCGTTTGCAATTGTTTAGTTGGCAAAGATGATACTGGCACAGCAGTTGAGCTAGAGGAGCCAGTTGCCAACACTACCTCTGGGACTACTATTGATCCTGCTGAAGGAATTCTGGTACACTGTGTCTGTTGCTGAACTTGTTTAGCATCAACAAACTCTGTAGCAACTCCCAATGACGTGGCCGATATGCATGGGCTAGTAGCAGTTGATGCCACTGGTTTTCCCCCAACCTTCACCTTTGAGCCATGTGGCCGTTTCTTTTTGGGTGCTGCCAACATAGTTAAGTGAAATGAAAGTAGTTAAGTGAAATGAAAGAAAATTTTGGAAATAAAAGAACGCAGCTAAAGCATAGCTTTGAATGTTTCAGGTCTGCACTTGCAGTGTTGGGACCACAGAGCATGGGAATTACGCTACCGTTATAACCTAATTCAATTGTTCGTAGATTAAGAAAGAATTGTGTTCATAATGTAGATTCAATATCTACAGGAATAAGCATCAAAATCATACCTCCCGAGTGAACAGGAGTCTGAGTTGATGATGGAGAGCTGGCAGCAGCAACAGATGGTCCAAGACCAGATGATGGAGCATGCTGTATAGATTGAGCTGATGTTGCATCAGATGCAGGCAATAATGAAGTAGCACTTGCTGGTTCAGGTTTCACCTCGGGCTTCCACTCTAGCTTTGGATCCACCTTAACTTCACGAATTGATTCATTAGGTCTTGCTTGATTTACAAACATCCTTGCAAGATCATATAAAGTTTCTGCAACCTCCACTTCCTGCTTTGATGGGGATATCTGCATGCATTAATCAAACCTTAGCATACAAGCATGATCATGAGCGACAGGCATACCATCTTTTAGTAGTAGAAAAAATCACGGTAAGCTTGAGATCCCCCAGCAGATAAAAAGGCAGGTTCCCAGTTGTTGAGTATCCACCTATGATGCAAAGGAATATCGACATCACTCACGCATCTCTACTGGATGATCCATAAAATTACCAACATTTGTAGAAACAAAAGCAAGTTCTATGTGTTATGCAGAGTATCACGTGTGTAACCTTCCATCCCACCAATATTCAACTTAATCCTGTGTTGCTTGTGTCTCAAATGTTATGCTTCTATGAGTTTAACAGCTCGTAATTAAATATGGAAATATTTTGGGCATCTGCTCTAATTTTGGTAACCGATCAGTCCTCAATATCTGGAATATTTGATGTTGCTAAAGGAGTATTAATCCAAAACAATGATTACCTCATTAGGACTTAGCAATTGCTAGATTTGATTCCCTTGACCAGTATGAACTGTTGGGTGGGGAATATAACGGTTCACTGAATAAGCGTACTTGCTGGGTTTCATTGTCAAGAAGGAAGAAGAAATTAAATTATCTTTGTGCACAAAATGTAGATTGGTTGTCTACACCCCGACATCCAGTTTTAGTCCTTTCCAATCAAGTTCATTAGCAGTCACTTTCAATGCAAATACATGATTTTTATTGTGTATGTGGATGAAAATTAAGATTTCAATCCTTTTCCCTATCATCCACGAATGCCCGAATACAGTAAGCAAATGTTGGATACGAACAATCAAAAATCGAATGTAGTTAAAGTAAGGCAAAGCACACCTTGGCTACTTTGGCAGCCCTGTGCTTACTGTGATTGCTGGACTTCTGCAAAATACAAGAAAACGATTTAATGCTTATTCAATGAATAAGAAAGCTGAGAGACCAAAATAACACAATATGAGGGCAGTTGAATCTACTAACCACCCTTGGGGCTGCTGATTTGAGAGATGAATCTTCAAAAGATGCCTGCTTTGAATTGGGTGGTGGGAGCCTAATTCTTCCATTGGAGGGCTGCTGCTGCTGCTTCTGCCTCTTCTTGGAGTTGGAACCACCATCACTCTCATTCACGTGATGCCGAGGAGGACTTTCCTGGTACCGTTTCTTCATCGCTATTCCAAATCCAAATACCAAAACCAAAGTAACAGCAGGTTCGCCAAGCTCAAACCAAATTCGTAAAAAATGGCAAAAACTTGTTTATTTACGTATTAAATTTGCTTACATCTCTAAACATCATGTGAACATTAGGCGCAGACCTGTGCGAAGCTTGCGAGGGACAGGGACTGCAAGGTCCACGGGAGCTACTGCTGCTGCTATTGCCGCTGCTTCCTCCTCCTCCTCTTCTTCCTGTAACCACCAAATATCACCATATCTGTACGTCACCACCATAACACAAAATAATTTGTACCCCTCTCCCTCTCCTAGACAAAAAGGATTGAACTTATCCCTGAACCAGAGAATAAAAAAGCATAACTCTAAAGCTTTCATTGAGATTTATCTATATTGGGTATTGAAATGAAGATTCATTTGGGTATTGAAATGAAGATTCATTTCGATGTGGGTGTTTATCAATTCATCACCTTTACATGATTTGGGTGTTTCTTCAATTTCCCGGAGCTGTGACGATGATGATGAACTACCACCGGCGGTGGCAGATCATCGTCATCGTCTTCAGAAGAAGAAGAACCACCGGCCTCTGCACCTTTAATGGCTGCCATCGCTGTGTCTACTTCTTCGTCTTCCTCCTCTTCCTCATTGCTGGTTCCTTCCTGGTCATATGAATAGTGGTAATTATGCTGTGGCTCTAACCTCCTCCGCTTATTGTTATGTCCATTCATGGACGCTGCTCCTCCTCCTCCTCCTCCTCGTCTTCCTTCACGATTTCTCTCCATGAAATTCTTCCTTACACAGACACCTTATCCGGGTTTCAGACCATGTGACCGCCGGCTAAGCTTCTGCAAATCGCTCTGCATTCACCATTCTTCCTTTCCTTTTCATTCTTCAATCCCCTCAACACAAAGAACACTCGCCACTGCACTGTCGAACAAAAAATTATAAATAATAAAATAAAATAAAATATTGCTCCGCGAAAATTCTTGCTAATTAATTAATATTGACCAACAAATAAACTAAGTCTCTACCTGCCCACGTCATCCCGATTTAAATCCGACGGCCAGTTTCTCGCCCAAGGTGCCCCCTTCGTTTTAGGCCGCCCGATCAGGCCAATTATGCGCTATTCATACGGCGACATGGCCACACGCGTCAAAGTAGAAATCCATATATTTTTGTTTATTTATTTATTTATCTCCGCGTTGGTTGGGTTATCTTTGAGTCCAGCTGGAGGTTTTAGTGGGCCCCGCGCCGTCCATTTTCCAGCCAGGGGTGGAGATGGCCTTCTAGATTTGGTCGTTAGCTGAGTAAGGTACGAAAAAGCAGTAAATCGGCCGCAGGTAAAAGTAAATTTAATGTTTTTCACCGCGTCCACTGTGGATCGATAAAACAGTGTCCAGCGCGCGGGTGGATATTTTAATTAAAGCAGGTGGCTTTTCGGTAGACCAACGTGGCCATCGGACGGCTGTCGTGGGCCACATCAATCCTGATGTATGGCATCTCGGCCGTACATATCTCTCGATGAACAAGCCTGAGTTTTATTTAAATATTTTATCACCTTTCATTATATAATATTACATTATTAAAATAATTTATAATCTTTTATTATATAATATTCCATTATTTAAATAATTTCTTGTCCATTTTTAATATAACATTACATTATTCTTTGTAAAGTTAGATAGATAAATCTAGGTAAATTAAAGTGCTCTTTTGACTTGATTGATAAATACCACCAAACCCTAAGTTTAAGTGTGATGGGATCCACATTTTGTTGGAGTGTGATGGGACCCACATTTGCAAAAGCAAAGAATGGTGGTTGCAGTAGTAGTGTGTCTGAAATAAAGAATGCAAAAGGGTACAAGTCAAAGCCCAAAAGAGGACCTTAGCCCTTCCTCATTCACTAGAATATATTTTATGTCTCCTAAGTTCAATTTATTCAATGGATGCAACTATAGATAATGTAGATAGTTATAATTCTATAATATATAAATAACCTATCTTATCCTTAGACAAGTCATTTTCCTATATGCTAAAGTCTAAAGAGAAACAAACTCTCATTTTTTATTCCATGCCTATTATTTAAATAAATTTCAAAATCTCTCTCTTACACTTATTCTTTGAAGAATATAAATTAATAATACTAGTAAATAATACATTGAGACATGAAAAAAAACACTAGTAGTATTTAAAAATATTAAATAACAAAAATATTGGGACATGTAAAAAATAATTTAAGAGTGCTAAGGGTATTATACTTTCACCAACTTCGAGCACTTTCCTGATTAAAAGAATTGTCACGGGATGTTAATTATTATCGTGTAGACATTTCCAAACTATCTAATAAATAAATATCCATCCAACACACGTAACCACTAAAATTATGACTGGATTTCAATGAGATGTTAACATGGTCCTGAAGAAGGGATAAAACTAAAACAAAGTATAAACTATTTTTCCTTTGTTGTAAAATAAGTGTATAAGGTGTTGTATTTGGAGTATTTGAATCATTAATGAATGTAAGTTTTTCTTAAATATAGTCAAAGTTTTATTTTTTTTATTTGTTTTTTTTTTTTAATCATTTAATGAGGGTAAGTTTTTTTTAAAGTGAGTCAAACTTTTAGTTTTTTTTATTTATGTATTTTTTAAAGTAAGGGCTTTTTAATTATTATTTTTTAAAATTATTTAATAAAAGATAGGTTTTTAATGAATCAAAATGTTATTATTAATTTGGAGTTTTTTTTTGTATTTTTATTTGAAATTTGGGAAAAAATTGTCACTTAATCTTAATTTGTATCGTTTAAATTGGTTTTTTTTACTTTATATATATGTTATATTTACAGAAGAAGAAAAAATTTATAATTTATATGATAAATCAGAGAAACTTAGATTTTAAAAATACATATATATGGTTTTTTATATTTGCTCTTTGTAAATATTTAACAATTTAAGTATTTTATAATTAATTAAAATTCTTAAAAACAAAGTTTTATGAACAATCTTTTTTTTAGTGAAAGTGGAATTTTAACTTCCATTATCGTTCCTATAATTTTTACCAAATAGAAAAGGCAATATGAGTGTTCCTTATCTCATATCAATGTAAGATAAATATACTCCATTTTTATTTGTTTTTTTTTAAATCATTCAATGAAGATAAAGATTTTTTAGCCAAAGTTTTAGCTTTTTATTTGTTTTTTTTAAGTCATTTAATAAAAGGTAGTTTTTTTAAGGAGTCAAAATTTTGTGTTTTACAATTTTTTTATAAAAAATTAACAATTTAGGTATTTTACAATTGGTCAAAATTCTCTTAAAAACAAAGTTTTATATATATATATATATATAAATATAATTGTGAAAGTTGAACTTTAACTTCCAATATAATACTTATCATATTTATGAGTATTTTTTACTAAAATAGAAAAAGTAATATGAGTGTTTTTTATCTCAATTCAACGTAAGATAAATATACTCAAAAATAAATAAAACTAAATCTAATGAATCGTATTTGAAAATAAATTATTTAAGAATCAAAATTAATAATTATTTTTATAAATATTTTAAATGGACATGAATTATATTTAATAACATAAATAAGTTAAAAATGAAAATAAAAACATGAAAAAAAATGATACAAATATTTTTTAAAAACAAAAATATATTTTAAAAACAACAACATTATATATATGCAAATTCAACAAATTTAAAGAAAGTGAAGTGCAAAACCATTTAAAAAATAACATTTAAATATCACAATTTATCACAACGTAGAATAGAAATTAAGATATAAAACATGGAAAAGGGGGATAACATATTATTTTAGGAAAGGCTACCTAGAGTTTTAGGAAAGATTGCCCAAGTTTATGGAAATGGAGAAGATATAAAACATGAAAACGGGGATAACACATAAAGACTACCAGAGTATATGGAAATGGAGAAGTAAAAACTAAGCCTTTCATTTATGTACACTCTAACATATTTGGAAATCAAGAAGAGGTCAAATCTACATATCAAAGATGGGTATTGTGATTGTAGCCTTTCACACTTAATATATTTGGAATGAAAGAGAGGTTAAATATACATATCCAATATTGGAATTAATATTGTGAGTGTAGGCTTTCACAGTTTGAATTCATATGAATGTTGTTTCTTGTGGAATGAATGTGAAACCTTACTTGATGATGAGTGGAGCTTTTACTAGAACCAAGTTTAACACTTGTTCCTTCTTGGAGAAGCAATATTTTCAACAACAAAAAGTTAGTCAAAGATACCACAAAATTGGTTGTTGAAAAAAAAAGATAGGAGGAATCATAAGTCCCCAAAACAACTCCAGACATTCTCAAAATTCTTTGAGAGCTTAGGAATGAGTTTTCAATATAGAGAGGTTTACAATATATAAAATTTTAAATTAAAATTTTATCAATGGTTGTGTTATGCAAAGTATGTGATTCAATGTTCAAATTTCTTTGATTTGACTTGTGAGGTTGTGTTATGCAAAGTATGTGATTCAATGTTCAAATTTCTTTGATTTGACTTGTGAGCTATTTAGCTATGTGTTCCCCTGTCCTTTTAAGTAAGATTTGGCTAGTCAAAAAAAAATCAATTGTCAACATTATTAAATTAAAAAGTAAATATATATTTTTTAATTTTAATATTTTAATTTTATCAAAATATCATTATATAATGTCCCCATCACGGTGATATGTTAGACATGATGAAGATCGCTATAAAACAAAAAGTAAATTACAAATAAATATTATTTCAAAATTTATTTAAATATAAAAAGTTAAAATTAAAAACTTAATAATACTAGCTTTATAGTGGTGAATAAGAATAATTTTTCATACATGTATGTTGAATGTTTTTTTTATAGATGAATGTTTAAGTTCAAACCGAACTACATATAAAAAAAACTAATAAATCAACATTTTTCTAATAGTAGACATTTACTCCAATATTAATTTCAACCAACTATAATGTTGATTTATAAAATAAATCAACCTTTTTCCAATAATAAACATTTACTCCAATATTATTCTCAATCAACTATAATGTTGATTTTGATTTATAATGTATTTTATATTAAGAAAAATAGTAGTATTTAACCCTTTCCTATTCAAATAAAAATAATAGTTTAAATTTATAAAAATATTTGAAGTTTATGTATATATACTTTAATATTATAAAGATGTCAAAATTTTTTATATGTATTTTGTTATTATTTTCTAATTAAATATTTAAAAATATCAAAATTTAAATATATTCATATATTTATTACACAAATTAAATTAATAAATTTAAAATTATAATTATTTGAAAATTTTAAATTTATAATTTTAAAAATTTTAATACAATTATCAAAGATCAAACTTACGATATTAATATGATAAATGTAATATATTATAATATACATGTTATACTCCGGATGCGAATGCTGGCTTGGACTGATGGGACTTCCGTCCCTTGGTGGATCTCGAGGGCGTTCGCTTGCTGCGGCCATATGGCCCCCTGCAGCGCCATTACTAGCACATTAACTTCGCCAACCTGTTCCGCTTTCACACCGTTCGCCGCACCTGTCATCTACCTCGTCTCGCTGGTTCATCTGGTTATGGAGTTCATTCTGGAGAATTCTTCTGCTCATTGTGTTTTTTGTAGTCCCCCTGCTCCTGTCAGTGGAAGTTGCCCCCCCGCTTGCGCTGTTCCAAGTGAGCGCACCCACACTGGTCGATGTTGCTCCATTCTGGGATGCTTGGAAACTCTTCCAGGCTTCCACTTCACCTAGACCAGCTACTGTCATCTCAATTTCTGTTTGCCTTCTCACGCTGATTTTCGGAGCTATCTGTGGCATCCTGACTACCCCAAGCACTCCTGGCGTTGTGCGGTTTTGATGCCTAGGCTCAGGCGGAGAATGCGTTGCAGGCGTGGTGTGAGCAGAGGGTGCTCCTCTCGCCCTCGCCCTTCCGTTAGCTCGCCCTCGGCTTCTTCGGAGAAAGACATTGACTGGAGTTTGCATTTGGATTCTAGGCGTCAGAGAGGCTCTCACTCCGTTCCGGGAAGCACTCAGCCTATTCCGCCTGACTCAGCCTGCCTCCCCTGCTTCTAATTTGCCCACCAACCCAACCCTCCGCCAGTCTTCACAAAGGGCGGAATTCCGCTTCAATTTTTCCTTAAATAAGCCTGTTCTCACTGCATTCATCACTGTCACAGTGTGCGAAGAATCCCCCATCTCTGATCCTGCTTCAGCGCCCCGCCCTGCTCCTATTCCGCCTGACCTGCAGCCCTCACATGCAAATTTGGACATTCCAGCCCCTGTTGAGCCCGTGGGCATTGGCCTTTCCATTCCTGGAATGGAAAACTTGCAGGTGGACTTCTTCAGCAAGAGTGGTGCGCCAGAGAAGGACAACGATGATGGAGAAGTTGAGTTTGGTTGCAGGATCGTGGAAGAACCGGAGTCCCCTACTCCTGAACGGTGACTTTGCTCTCCCTCAGCTGGCTTTGGTACAGATTTTCTACCTCATGGAAGAATTTTTTGGTTTTTTGAGTTTATATTCAGCTACAAAAGCTGTAGGCTACTCTAGTTTACTGTTTCTTGTTATATCACAGTACTTTTACTATTTTACCGGTTTCCCTTCTAAGGGCGGTAGACTTTATTCTAAAAGAACTGGTTTCCCACTCTGGGCAGTTCAGTTGCTAAGGTTAAGCTTGGACATCAAGCCCAGTTCTCAGACTCACACAGCTGAAACTGGCGCAGTTTTGTACTATTATGTTTTATAAATAGATTGCAGTTTTATACTATTATGTTTTATAAATAGATTTAGTTTTACCGAGAAAAAAAAAATATACATGTTATATATTTTACCTTACTACTTTGTCTTGAATTGACTTTCAATTTACTTGAAATAAAATTATATATATATATATATATTTTAAATTTTAATTTTAATTTTAATTTTAAGTTTAATCTAATATTTTTATATTTATTTATTTAAATTTTAAGTTTAATCTAATATTTTTATAAATTTAAATGGAATTTTAATTTATTTTAAATATTCGTATTCAAATATTATTGTATTCTATAAAATTTTACTATATAACAACTAACTTTAAATGCAAAACAAAAAATACTAAATTTTCTTAAACAAACCGTGTCTATAAATTATATAATAATAATATTATTATTAAAAATATAAAATAAAATTAAAAAATATATAAACATAATAATGCCAATATTATTAAAGAGTATAATTTCATTAAAGATAAAATTAAAAAATATATAAGCATAATAATCGTCTCATAGTTTAATAGAATGTATATTTTATATAATTTTTAAAGTATTATACTTCCACCCACTTCAAACACTTTTTAAATCAAAAGTATTGAAGGAAAGTGTGTATTATTATCATATTAACCTTTTCAAAATAGTTAAATCTTTATTTTATACATACACACGTAACCACTGACATCATGAGAAAATAATTATAAAATAATAATTATTAAACCTATTCTCGACATTTTAAACATCTTTTCATCTTAAACCTTACATAAACTTAGAATAATTAATTTTATATAATAAACCGTTTATATTATTTATTGATTACATTACCAAATGCATGATATGTGCCTATGATATTATATTTATATAAAACAAATCTTTAAAATTTTAAGCAACTATAAACTTGGAATATACATTTCACACCATTAAAAAACCGAAAGTATTTTTTTTTGGAGTTATAATTCATTGCCATCCGAATAATTTATAAATAATAAATATTAAAAAATATAAATATATATCATCTTTAAAAATATATATAAATATATATTATCTTTTAAAAAATATAAATAGGTATCATCTTTTCAGATTATATATATAATTTATAAATAATAATAAATTATAAATATATATTATCATTTCAAACTTTTATATAATTTGAAAAGAATATATATATATATATATAATAATAAATTATAAATATATATTATCATTTCAAACTTAAAAAGTTAAAGTAATAATATGTTTATTGATATAAAAATAATAATTAATATAAACCTGGAAAAAATAATAATTAATATAAAGAAATTCAAATCCCTTTAAACTCCACTTGTTTTCAAAGTTGAACTTTTTCAAATGCTGCAATTTTTAAAACATTTTTTACATCATATAAAAAGGAAGCAATGATATATTAACCAACAACTTTTTAATAATATTATTATTTTTAAGATAACTTTTTTAATATCATTATTTTTAAAAATAAAGATCTGGAATTATATGTGAAGTTTTTCTAGTAATATTATATAAAATATAAATATATTTTTTTATATATTTTAAAATAAATGTTATTTAAATTTTTAAGAGTAACCCTTATGAAAATGAAAGATTATAACTAAAAGATTATCTTTTAGGTTTTGAATTTCCAAATTAATTTATGTTTTAGGAAAAATATAAATAAATGTTTATAAATTATGATAGTGGTAGAAATCAACTCAATTTATTTAAAAAAAATTAGAATAAATTAAATTATGTAACTAAAAATATAATTTAAAATATAAAATAACTATTTTATTAACCATTATATAATTTATGTTTCTCAAATAATAAATAGAGCATCCACCCACAAAGTCCAACATTTCCTAACAATGTTTCCATATTTTCAAAAAAAAATTATAAACAACAATTACGTTATTGAATTATTCAATAAAACATAAGAAAACATTAAAACTATTTAATGAAAAAAAACTCTCTATCTATGAAGTCAAATTATTTTATTTGTAAAGTTTCTGTATAAGTAATATTTACAACTTTGACATTTTGCTAATTATTCTATTCTTCAAACTTCTAGACTTTGGTGAGTTTTGACTCATGCATGTGTGGGTTTGAATTTTTATATAAGCAACATCTATAATAATAATTCTGCAAAAATATAACATGACATGACAGAATGATTATTATTATTTGCTTATAATAATCACTGCACCCCAAAGTATATTTAGTTGGTACTGAAACCTAACTTATTGCTTTAGCATTTAGTGTAAGACAAGACATTGTGCAATTAATATAATCATAGCAATGGCCCATTGAGAAATATATGTTGTATATACATTTAATATTTACTTAGATGTAAAATATACATTCAATAATAAAAGAGACAAAAATAAGGAAAGTCTCGAATAAACATAAGTGCGAAACTTCACACTTCAATTCCTATTATTTTTTATTTATTTATAAGTTGCATGAATACACTCATGAGAAGCGATTTCTTTTGGACATTCATTATTTAATTATTATATTTTTATGGTATAATTATTATATAATGTAAATATAATAATATTGGATATAGATAACATCATACAGCTCCAACTTCTATAGATTTGACTAATAACTATGCCCATATTGCTTTGTTTATTGCCTTTTGCATGTTGAAGGGTACTATAATATTTAACATTAGTTGAATATTTTATGCTCCCTTGGAATATTATGATGAGATTTAATAAATGGATATGATGGAAGTTAGTTGAGTTCAAAATTGATCTTCCTCATTTTTTTAAATGAATTCTTTAATATTAAAAATTTTAAAAATGTAGTTAGTATATTTTTTTAATTTGATATTTTAAAAATATATACTGTTTAATATAATATTTAAAAAAAAAAAAAAATATATATATATATATATATATATATATATATATATATATATTTAATATGATATTTAAAAACATATATATTTTTTTAATAAGATGATCATGATTTTATTCCCTGTAATCCAAGTCATGTGATTTCTTCTCGATTCATTGATTATTGCATTCCTTTTAAGGTAGGTAGTCATGGCTATATTATATTATATTTTTTATTATATATAAATTTAATTGTTATATTATATTATATATAAATTTAATTGATAAGGTATATGTTTAATTAATATTATTTTTGTAAAATTATTTTTTTAAATTAATAATAAATAAAATATAAAATTAATTTAATAAATATAAAATTAAATTATTAATAAAAACAATTACAATTAAATATATATAATCAATTTTAAAAATTATAATTATAAAAGGTTAAAGTTTTCTCATAATTCACTATTTTTTATTTGTAATGCACAAAATGGCAGGGCACTCACCAAAATTTCTCGAGTCTATTTGGCATAGGGATCTATCCATTATTTAAACTTATTCAAATTTTTATAAATAAAAATCATTAACTTTTTTAGATGTAAAAATAATTTATTTATAAAATATATTATTATTTATTTAAATATATATTATATTTATGTAATAAAATATATATATAATTTAAAAAATTATGAAAAACTATTTATTTTTTTATTATAATATAAAATTTTATAAATAAGATTTGCATCATCATTTATTTTATTGTATTGATAAATGTATTTTAATAAGTATTTATAATATTGTATTGATAAATGCATTTTATTATATTGAAAAATATATTTTAATTTATTTTTTGTGTAATATAAAATTTTACAAATAAGATTCATCATCATTTATTTTATTGTATTGATAAATGTATTTTAATAAGTATTTATAATATTGTATTGATAAATGTATTTTATTATATTGAAAAATATATTTTAATTTATTTATTATTAAATTATTGTATTGATAAATGTATTTTAATAAGTATTTATAATATAATTTTTGATTATTTATTTTATTATATTAGAAATATATATTTTAATAAGTGTTTATTATTAAATTATGTAAAATAAAAATTGATAATAATAAATAATATAGAATAATACTGAAATTATATGTAAGATTATAATACATTATATTTAATTAAAATAATTGATTGATTTTAATTACTTCTTACTATATCATTTAAATAAAGAAGTTATTATTTTTCATAGTTTTTTTTTTTAATAGAAAGAGTTTTTAATTAATTATTTTTATTTTATTATATTGATCAATGTATTTTAATATTATTCATAATATATATTTTTATTATTAATTATTATTATAATAATAGTACATTTTAATATTTTAATATTTTTTATAATTATATTATAAAAATGAAATTAATTATTATAAATGATATAAAATATTGTTATAAATATATATGATATAATAATAAATTATATTTTATAAAATAATAGTTAATTTTAATTATTTTTTGTATATATAATAATAATAAAATATGTATAATAAAAATTAATAATAATTATTTATTAAATTAATAAAGTATTTAATATATTTTTTACCAAATTTTAAGTTATATTAATGAAAATTTCATGTTTGTGAATGAGTAACAACTCACACCAAAATAATTAATTCTTAAATTATAATTTAGATAGCCTTTATCTACAACTTATAAATTTAAATAGAAATTTTCTATAATTCTAAAACTTCTTCACAATGTTAATTTTGTTTCCATCAATTTCATATATATATGTGTTAATTTTATTTTTCCATTGCAAATATATATATTTATATAGTATTGTCAATTATATATATATATATATATATATATATATATATATATATATATATATATATATATATATATATATATATATATATATAACATTGTTAATTTGATTTTTCCATTTTCTTTATATTATAATTTAATATTGAAATTTTCAATTTCAACATTTATAAATAGTCAAATTTAAATTAATTTTTTTCTTCTTCTTTAAAATATATGAATTCATAATTATATATTTTTTGTTATTAAAAAAAAATAGATTGCTTTCTCTCTTTTTGGAGAGATAGTGCTACCATTTTCAATATTAAAATGATAAAAAATTAAAATGGACTTTTTCCAAAGCGTCACCAACTTTACTCTATGAATATGTTTGGTATATTAGATTTTTACAAACAAAATTGCCATATCTTGAGAGAAGGCAAACTCATTAGCGCTAAAAGTTCATTCCTCACATTAAAATTAAGATTTAATCACTTAACTTAAAATCATAAAATCATTATTTCATAATGTCATTTTCCTAAATTAATTTTATTATTTAATTTATTATAATTTTAATAAATAATGATATAATTTCATTATACTTCAAATTTCTATATAATTAGTTAGACATAATTATGGACACTCTTATACCAAAAAAATGAAAATATCTCAAGCCTATTTGCCAAATTACCATTTATAATATATTTAAATTTATTCCAGTTTTATAAATAAAAACAATTAATATATATATATATATATATATATATATATATATATATATATATATATATATATAATTTGTCAAATTACCATTTATAATATATTTTAATTTATTCCAGTGTTATAAATAAAAACTATTAATAAAAAAAAAATTATTCACTTTACATTTATATTTATATTTGTGTATATATATAATATGTGATTAACTACTTTATTATATTGTATTAAGAAATATATTTTAATAAATAATTAAATAGTGGAATATATAATTAATTATAATAAATAATATAAAATAATATTTAAATATAATATAATATTATATTAAATTAAGTTTAATTAAATAATTAATTGATTTAAATTACTTATTAATATTTTATGATATTTTTATTTATTTTTTAATATGGTATATTTTATAGTTATATAAAAAATTGTATAAATGAAAATAAAAATAAACAAAATATATCATTTAAATAAAAGAACTAATATTTTTCGCAGTAGCTTTTTTTTTTAATATAGATAGAGTTTTGATAATTATTATATTTATAATGTGATTTAATAATTATTTATAATTAAATTGTAGAAATAAAATTGATTATAATAAATAATATAGAATAATGTTGTAATTAAATATAATATTTTAATATAGTATATTTAATTAAAATAGTTAGTTGATTTCAATTATATGTATATAAAATAAATATGTCAAAATAAAAAGTTAATAATAAAATTTATATATACCAAAAATTAATAATAACTATTTGGCAAGGGGTGAAAGAAAGTAAAGGATTGGCTTGCATGCAACAATTCAAATCATACACCTCTAATTAATTTACCCATTTTAAAGATTATTGATATTTCCATGTTTTCCATGTCTTTTTTATGATTTTAGTTAATTTTGTTTTTTCTACTTCACTTGGAGTTTACCAATACTATGGCATGATGTCTTGCATAATAAAGTCTTGGTCAATAGACCCCTTTTGTATGTAATGCATTAGTATATGGACATTTGAGACAAAGACATTAACTTTTCTTATTAGTCTCGTTTCCAATCTAGCATAGGTCCATAGCAAAAGGATTTTGATATAAAAATAAAAATATTAATGATAGTTTATTAAGTTGGTGAAGCAAGTAATTAATATATTATCCACCAAAGTTTAAAATTGATCAACTAGTAACAACTTAAAGAACAATGGTTATCAAAGTTCCCATAATATTAATTTTGTGTGTATAACTTCACCACAAAGTTATATATATATATATATTTGTGAGTGTGTGTGTGTTGAAATGAACAAATAAAATTGTGTGATACCTCTCGTACATTTTTTTTTTTATGAATTTTATATTGGACATGTGAGTGGAAAGTCAAGTGGTACAAGTAATATGTTATGACAATGTAAATATTCATTTTGATTAATAAAAAGAAAATTTGTTTGCATATTATCATTCTTGAAAATATATTGAAGGCTATCATGTGTGAGATTTAACTCCTAACTCCTAGGAAAATAGTTGGAATAAGTTATGCTCAAGCAGGGTGCAAGAACGAAAGAAGAAAATTCCTCAATTTTTCCAATTGTTAGTTGAATAAACCACCAAAGAAATACATGAATAGAGATAAGTGTCATGAGGTGGAGGTTGTTTTAAAAATAGAAGACCTCACGAGACAAAGGTAGTCAGATTAAAAGAAAAGGCCCGTGGGAGAGAGATTAGATCAAAAACCCATAAATTAGCAAGATGTTGCCACAGGTTAAGGAGGTGTGAACTAAAAAAGAATCAGTGAGTTGGTTTCCTAGCATAGAGGAGTTGGAGCTTGAGGGGGAGCTACTGAAAAGCATAGTTCACAATTGGGAGGAATGCAACAGCCTTTAATATATTTCCAAGAAACTTTTAGATGAGTATATGAATATCTCGACAAATTTGTGTTAAATATGCTACTTTTGTAGTTTAGGGTTATGAATGAATAAATAGAATTTTATTATGATTACAAGTGCTTTTGGGTATATTCATGGAAATGAATGAATGGATCTTACTAATGCCTTATGAACATAATGTACATAGAAGTAAGTGCATTTTTTATTCTTGTGTTGTAGGAAAGTTGGTGGATACGGGATAGAAGATTTACCTATAGAGTTTTCCTACATGTGTAGATTAAGCATTCATCTTTTGGAGAAATTGGAGAAAAGAAACCCTAACCAAGAACCAACTCTGATATTCATTGTAGAGGTGAATATGAAAACTAAAACGAGAGAGTTTGACTAAAATAAGCATTTAACCAGGCAGTAATGAAAATTGGAAATTTGAAAGTAATATGCTTAAACAATAACATTTTTATAATATGAATTTGAGTTTATATGCATACTACAATAAAACAGAATTATTACAAGACAATAAGTACTTGTTATACCCAGGTTAGCAAGTTGCGGGCCAAAGACAAGGAAGGGAATCTCATCGACTGGCCAAGAGACAAGCAGTCTCAGACAAGAGAATAATAGGACCTAAATAAAAACCTTAGGTGGACATCCATGACAAGAGTCCACCATGCCTATGGCCTAAGTCTATGATTTTTCAACTAACAAACAACCACATTATTCTTATGAATATACATTCATAACTAAGCATAAGTTGAAATGTACATTTTAGAGTCTATAGGGAATACCTAGTACACATGCATGGAATAGAAAGGAAATAAAAATAACAATGTTGTAAACCAGTATTGCTATTACAATATTGTACACAGTAATACAAGGAAATAATTATATAAATTGTCATTCTTGAAACAGAGAAGAAAAATTACACCTTCTGGCCTGTAAGTTCAGTCGAAACCCATATCATATAGTATGAAAGATTTCGAATAACAAAAGGGGGAAAAACTCTTAATTAAAAACCAATGTTACATGGCTTTGTCTACGACGTCTGGCGTTTAGCTCGATAATTTTAATAAAACCTTCAAGAGATTACACAAAAATAACATTGGAAACCCTTGCCAATTAAAGGCCTTTTCTTCACACCCTAATTACAAACAAATTCTATGTAGTCGGCGGACAAGTTGAAGTTGAGGCATCAGAGAGAGAGAGAGAGAGAATCGTTCTAGGAATAAATCAAGTCAGGGTTTTAATTAGGATTGAGTTCTAGAAAATTTACTTAAGGTGAAATACCATGAGAGGTGGGTAGCAACATCATAATTCTTGAAAAAGGGTAGACACTACGAGATAACCCTCAAAGGAATCTAGGGTTTGACCTGCAATCATACCATCAACACAAGCAAGTTATTAATTTTAATCTGTGTAAACCATTTCCAAAGAAACACAGAGGTTTATATCAAGGAAGAGACATGAAATTAGAGTGTATAGGGTTGATGTGAGGACCTAGTGTGCAAGCATTGTCTCGGTTGGTATGCAACATTCATTTTTGTTAAAATGCTAAGCTAGACAAATTGAAAATGTGGTGGTAAATTCTTCGAGTGCCAGGTAAAAATCCTTGTACTTCTACCAAATTAACCACAAGGTTGCATAACTCGACTCTCAACCCATTCAAGCACAAATGAATCCACTATGGTGGAGAGGTAGAGGGAGGTGGTTACCCTAACGATGAAGGATTAAGTCCCATTATCAATCAAACCAAATTAATCATCACCCTTGAACAAAACACATGGCTAGGGTTAGATCTAGCTTCATGACCGCCATTTTCCACGTAGTTGTATCACGTGAAAAAGATGCCAACAACCTCCTCGTATATACATGTAATATGTTATGACAATGTAAATATTTATTTTGATTAATAAAAAGAAAAAGTGTTTATGTATAATCATTCTTGAAAATGTATTAAAAGCTATCATGTGTGAGATCTGACTCCAAATAGCTAGGAAAATAGTTAGAATTGGTTATGCCCAAGAAGGGGGCATGAACAAAAGAAGAAAATTCCTCTATTTTTCCATATAGAGAGAATTGTTGGTTGTACAAACCACCAAAGAAACACATGACAAGAGACAAATTTCATGAGGTGGAATTTGTTTTAAAAAGAGAATATTGTAGGATACAAAAGTAATCAGATTAAAAGAAAAGGCTAGTGGGAGAGAAATATTGGATAAAAAACCCGGAAATTAGCAGGACACTGCTACGGGTTAAGGAGGTGTGAACTGAAAAATAATCATTGAGTTATTTTCCTAGCAGAGAGGAGTTGGAGCTTGAGGGGGAGCTACTAAAAGGCATAGTTCATGGCTGGGAGGAGTGCGACAACCTCTAATCTATTTCCAAGAAACTTTTAGATGAGTATATGAATATCTGGAGAAATTTGTGATAAATATGACACTTTTGTAGTTGAGTGTTATGAATGAATAAATATAATTTTATTATGATTATACATGTTTCTATTATATTCATGAAGATTGTGAAAATTCCACAACTTGGAACCCTGCTGCAGGAACTGATTAGATTTCTTCTATTTGTTAATTAATTGAACAAATTACTTATTGCTTGTTATGGTAAATATCCAAATCAATACGTTGTAGTCTTCAGAAAATAAATACAACGCAGGAAAGATAGAGAGACATACACAAATAACTCCGTTATTTTTGGACGAATTCCTCAGAAAACCCAATGTGGGAAAATTGGTGCAGCAGTTAAGGGTTTGTATATTATGCAGTAGTAAATTTTGAGTACAAGTATATGGTTATCCAAACTGATAAACCATACAGAGAAAAATAATTTGACAAAAAGTTAGTGAAAAAATTCTCACTCTGCCATTGGCGATCCAACACTGATCCGGGCTTCAAATGAGTTGGTATGCATTGCCTTTGTGCAGTCACTGCATCAGCCTACATAGTATTGTGTCACACAGCTAGGACCTACGTCACCTTCCCTATCTGATCAAATGTTATCTGGAAACTTGACCCTCCTGGCCCTCTGTTCTCTCACTACGGCTTCTAGCACTTAATCAAATTTGTCTCCCAGTAAAAGCAGAATCTCCTCCTGAAGCTTTGTGCTACCTCTACATGACCTTTGTGATGACTCTTTGTGGCACTTGCTTCCTTTATGCTTTACAGTCACTGGATCTGGAAAATCTTCCTTCGACCTTACTATCCCTGTCCCTCTCTCACTGCAACAAGCTCACTGATTCTCTCTCCAGCAACTCAACGCTACTACTCAGGAAATCGATCTGCAAGTGAATTCGATCTATGTCAATGTGTTCTCCAAGTGCCCATCGAGTTCTTCTTATAATCTCTCGTTGAGACTTCAATGACCACGATTAAAACATAATCGATGGATAAGATTAACTAAGACTCGATCCACACCTTTTTCTAGAAGATTCACACCTGACTTAATTAGTGTCTTTTAATTAATCATATTTCCTAAGTTTATACTTAGGAAATATTAAAAATTGATTAATTATTTTAATTAGCCATCTCTAGGTGGAATTTCCCCAAATGATTTATGGGTCTTAGAGAATACATGCATCCTAGCCTCTCTGCAAAATCTCAAGTCTAGAGCACATCTGATGCTAAAAAAATCAACACTCCCTCTTAGCGAGGAATGTGCTCTAGTATTGCTTCCCTCCTGATAGCAATACTTTGATTCTGCACCATCTCATGTTGCATTGCTAATGTTTGGCTACTGTTTCCCACCAACTACTGCACAACTCTAATTTTTCTTTGGATATGTGTTGCTGTTGATCCTGCATATTGGCTTCCAGTTACTACAACTCTATTACTGTTGCCACTACATCATCTGCTACTACTACAACTGAGAGATGCCCATCATACTAAACCAACTATGTCCAGTTTGATGCATCTGTTACTTGAGTCATGATTGTTTCTAGTCTCTGCACTGTCATTGAAGCCTCTGCGCTACTGCTAACTCTACATTGTTCCTACTGCATTGCTGCCATCTCTGCTCTACGTTGCTCAATCCTGACTGCTACTAGCTATTGCATCTTTCACTCTGGCACTTGATTGCACCAACTGTCACTAGTCCATACTGCTACTACTACTATGGGCTCCCATAACAGGGTATTGATCTAAGAGGTGGACTCCTCAAGGATCCTGACCATCTGTAGCTCTCCAGGGCTACAAAACCAAATCAAACCACCTCACCCTTGAAGTTATGTCAGTAATCATGGAATTATATTCCTCCAGTATGGAGGATAACCTATCTATCTCAGTGGATGAAGCCTGTTGATCATGGTTCTCCTCTTTGTCCCTCTTTTTGAGTGGACACTAGGTGTTGTAGTGACCAAGTTCACCACATCTAAAGCATTTCAACTTTGAAATTTCCTTCTTCCTTTTGCACTGCTCTTGTTGCCCCTTTGATGCAAGGGTTGCATTCTCCTCCTCGTTTACTTCCTTCGTCCCACTGCTGATGTTGCCACCTATGGTTCTCTTCACCAAGTCTCACATCATCTCATCCTGTTGCAGATCTTCCCACATAATATCCCAATCTGACAAGTTTTCTCTACCTAAGATACTCGGGATGAATACTTGTCACTCCTCTGAAATTCTATTCAGGGAAAATTGTACAAACTATGTAGGTTGGGGCGTTGACCCGACTATAGACAGTTGATCCCATAAATCCCGAAGTTTAGTAAGGAAGGGGTATATATGCTCCCCTTTTTTCATTATGGTACACCTTAACTTCTCCTCCAAATACATCTTTTGCTGCTCGAAAGATCCCTGGTATAGCGTAGCAAGCGCATCCCACGTCTGCTTCGCGGCATCTTTGCTAGCTATGTGCGATACTACATGTTTTTGAAATCCATAGAGAATTAGCCTCTTTTCTTTCTCTATATCCTCTTTTTAGGTCTTATGTTGATCTGGGTCTGTGGGTACAACTACCACTGAACTGATATAGGTTTTGAGATCATATTCATCTAGAAGGCAGGAAATCTTAGCCTTCCTGATCATAGGCTCAGTATTTAAGCTCAAAAAATGAAAGTGCTCAAAAGTGACTAAACATTGAACTATAGCAACTGTCATGTCGCCAGGAATCTAGCACAATTCGTTTCGTCGAAAACTGATTCCGGATGAAGAAGCTATAGCCTGCTAACCGACGTTCAAAATAGGCAAATTTTAAAAAAATTTGCAGAACAGTGACAGGTTGATGACATGGCAGCCTAGTCAGCATGTAGGGAATATTCTTCTGTTTATGCCCAGTGGCACTATGACAAGTGTCACAACACGATTCACCAATTTGAGTTTGAGAAGGTGAAATTGCCCAATGTCCTCCAAGGTTGAATTTGGGTTCATGATGAATTATTATGTGTTGGAATTATATATATATATATATATATATATATATTAATTTTTAAACATTAGTATTATAATTCTACATTTTCATTATTCCAAAGTCATATATATATATATATATATATATATATATATATATATTACTAATACTTAAAAATTAATTATATATATATATCAAAGGGCGCATTTTATTTAAACTATGGCTCATTAACCCTAAGGTCTGAGACTCGAGACTATGGTATAACATAGGCAAAATTTGAATGGCGTAATATATGTTCTATGGTAATATACGTTGGAAAAAACATGTATATAGGATGGGTGGAGGGGGGGTCGAACCCATGACCTCCCCCTCCTAACTCAAGGCCTTTATCAATGCGGGGGAGGAGGGGGCCATGGTAAGTGTTGGAGGAAATTTTACATTTCAATCCACTTGAAATTCCGATGATGGAAATGGAGGGGGCCAGCTCCCTCCCATGTGCCATGCCATATGTCCATTCCTTAGCGCCATAACAAACGCACTTAGTGCACATTTAATCTATTATTATCTACCTTTAATCTGTCATATGAAAAACTATTTATATTTCAGTGTAATATAAAATTTTATAAATAGAATTTCCATCCTCATTTATTTTATTGTATTGATAAATGTATTTTAATAAATATTTATAACATGATTTTTTATTAATTATTTTATTATATTGAAAAATATATGAAAAACTATTTATATTTCAGTGTAATATAAAATTTTATAAATAGAATTTCCATCCTCATTTATTTTATTGTATTGATAAATGTATTTTAATAAATATTTATAATATGATTTTTTATTAATTATTTTATTATATTGAAAAATATATTTTAATCATTATTGTATAGATAAATGTATTTTAATAAATATTTAAAATATGATTTTTGATTAATTGTTTTATTATATTTAAAAAATATATTTTAATAATTATTTATTATTAAATTATATAAATAAAATTGATAAAAATAAATAATATAGAATAATACTAAAATTATATGTAAGATGATAATAGATTATATTTAATTAAAATAGTTGATTGATTTTAATTACTTCTTAATATATCATTCAAATAAAGAAATTATTATTTTTCATTGTTTTTTTTAATGGAGAGAGTTTTTAATTAATTATTTTATTATATTTATCTATGTATTTTAATAAGTATTCATAATATATTTTTTATTATTAATTATTATAATGATAATGCATTTTAATATTTTTTATAATTATATTATAAAAATGAAATTAGTTATTATAAATGATATAAAATAATGTTATAATTATGTATGATATAATAATAAATTATATTTTATAAAAAAAGGATTAGTTAATTTTAATTAATTTTCCCCAATTGGAGTGCCACATCGAGGCTGATGGGATGCGACTGGTGTCACACGGCGACGCACACCAGATCGTTAATTAAAATCGGTAACGGATCCAGCCTGCAGCTGGCCAGAGGCGTACCAAACACGCTTCATCATAATGGAAGCAGACGATAATTTTGGGCGCCAGCAAAGCTTGTCAGACCGCCGTTGGAAAAAGTGTTGCTTGAGAAATAGGTTAAGGCAACTTGAAAAGAGGAAGCAAGGCACTGTTATCAGCAGACTAATTCCAGGGGAGTCCAAGGACAAGGAGGCTTCTGGTCTGTAGCATCACCTGTTTTCTTGGTATGTCATGGCTCTCGTAACTTACATAGTTCATTTACCTATTCCTGTTCATTATAACAAAGGCGGCATCATTTTCATGGATGGTTTCTTTGGCTTGCATGCGGTTCGTTGAATTAGTAGCTGGTCTTCTTTTTAATTTGGGACTTTCTTTAATTTCCTC
Source organism: Pinus albicaulis (assembly GCA_034641835.2). NCBI lineage: Eukaryota > Viridiplantae > Streptophyta > Pinopsida > Pinales > Pinaceae > Pinus > Pinus albicaulis. The sequence continues at coordinate 603,131,328 of CM076583.1, forward strand.
TATTTCGACTGTACCGAAGGGTCCGTCAATGTTTCATGCATGTTGTTTTTGGTTTTTCCGGCTCGGTCAGTAGACCCTTGCTTTAGAACCCCTTCTTCGTTTCAATATGATGCTCAATTAAAGACCCTCTCACGTTTTGACTGTACTAAAGGGTCCGTCAATGTTTCATGCATGTTGTTTTTGGTTTTTCCGGCTCGGCCAATAGACCCTTGTTTTAGATCCCCTTCTTCGTTTCAGTGTGATGCTCAATTAAAGACCCTCTCGCATTCCTTTTGTGTGATGCTCAAATTAAGACCTGGGTTTTGTGGCTTATGCTTATAAAAAAAGTTAAAATATCCTAAGCCTATGAGCTTATCTGTATGTCAAGGCAGGATAACTCCATTTTCCAAAGCTGGCCTCCTCAGAACAATTCACTGACCTGAGATGTGAGGGTAACCTATGCTCTGTTTCATAGTTATGGCCTCTCTAGTAGGGTCGGAAAATGTTACCCCAGTCCAGTTAACTAGTCTATCTGTTGTTATGGATTTTGGAATATACATTCACGCTCTACGGTCTCTGTTACTTCTATGTTTACCCTTCATCATGTTGTTATCCACAATAATGATTGCATGGCAACAAGTTCAGTGGTTCCGACAACTTCGAAGGAAGTAGTGGGCCTCATAAGTGATCATACAAATACTGTTATTGACTTTGCCTTGCCATATACAAGTTCGTAGGGGCTGCTCAGGAGCTGTCAGCGTGTGTTTGTCAATTTAAAAGCATGCTAAAAGGTCAATCTGGAAAACATCAGGGTACGGGAAAAGGGAAGCAGAAGCTTCCAACTCATAATTATGGCCCAAGCAAGCGTGACAGAAAAACTAAAAAAGAGGTCATGGAGAATATCTCTTATATCTACTCCACAGGAAACCCACCTCAGGTTCGCAACATAATTCAGGGCTGGGAGAGAGAAATCAATCACAAATAAGAAGACATTGAACAATATGAGGCCACCATGGATTTCATCTCAGACCCCAGGAATACAAGAGGGAGGCTATCTCTCTTTCAACAATCTATCCATATGTATTGGATTCTTAAATGTGTTTTGGCTAAGGCCATGATCAGTATGTAGGAAATGGAAGGAAACCCCAATGTGGTTTCAGTTCTGCAGGAAATCAAATAGGAAATTCAGGAGATTGGAGTATCTCAGTATCATGCAACAGCTCGAATTGGCAGAATTGAACGACAACTTCAATCCATGCAGGAAGTAGATATGTCGGGGTCTACTGCAAAGGACCCATCTCCTATTGACTCTTTAGATGGTTGACCTTAGATCTTAGTAGTTTTTAATGTTTTTTGCGGCTAGTTTATATTGTTTTCAGTTATACTTTGATGGACATAGTAAAGTAGATATAGCGGCAAGTAGAAGGAAGAAATTGTTTCAATACTGGTTGGCTTTTAACTCCTTAAGGTGGCCAACATACCTGGTTTCCTTCGAGCAGGTTGAGGCCACTAATTGTTTATGTATATGTATGGCAATCTGCTCTCTTTTTGATAAATAGAAAATGGTAAGGCTCTATGAAATTTACAAAAATAAATAAATAAATAACAATAATAATAATAATAATTAATTATTTTATTTTTTATTTATTATTTATTTTATTTTATTTTATTTATTTTCTTTTCTTTTATTTTTTTATTTTATTTTTATTTTTCTAAATTGGACTAATTCTATTATTGAAACATAATATACAGGTCGGGACTTGCCTCCGGAATTGCTATGCTAGCCAATTTCAGAGGTAGTAAGAGTAAGAAAGACAAAAAACTGACCGCCCCAGATGGGGAAATTGGTCAGAAAAATGCTGCCCTCAATGGGGGAAACCAACGTTGTACAGAAACGACTTAGAAGTTGACAATTTGTTCTGTAAATACATATTATCAAAGAAAATAAACAAAACCGAGAGAAATTACCTCTCATATTCTGTAGCCAAGTTTCATGCTTGGTGTCGTGCTTCTGTGGCGGTGACTCCTCGACAATGAGACACATGTATTATTCTGAGGAGTCATTCACTTTCTTCGATTGCTGGGTTGTGGGTTCTGGTGTAGTAGCAGTGCGAAGCAGGCTAGCGCTACCCTTTCTTCTTTCCTCACCTGACCATTCGGGACTCCCACTGCCACTACCACTGTTGCTGGAAGAATCAGTGTCAGGCTTGACCGACAAGGCCTCTGATTTCCTCGAGAGTTGCAGAGGCATTAGAGAAATTGTGGATTTTCTTGGTCTCTTTCTGGTGCCTCTCCCTGTAGAACTTGAAGCCTCTTCCTGGAAGGTGACTGTAATTGTGGCAGTGAGACGGGTCTGTCCATTGAACAATTGTAATGAAACTGAGCAGAGTTCTCTTTAGGAGGCGGGGAGTGGGAGTCAGAATGAATGGATAGAGGAGGTCGAGAGGCCTGACCCCGTCCTCTACCTCAGTGGTAGTGCATCCGATGCCTCCTCGGCATACTGGAGCAGGCATAATCGTTGGGGAGGCGAGCAAGAGGAGGCGGGGAGTCAAATTGAGCAAAGGGGTCAGCATCCTGAAGCGAAGGAGCGAGCAAGAGACAACAATGGAGGTTGGTGTGACTGTGGGTGAGAATGAATGCAAGAGCTAGCGAGAGGCAACAATGGAGGTTGAAATGCCTCTCTATGTGCAATCAATATCTCAGCTCTAAGACAACAGAGAGGCAAATGCAGCAAGAGGAAAATGACAGAGACAGAGGGCGCGAAGCCATTACAAAGAATTATGGGCGGTGAGCTGGACTGAGCATAGTTATGGAAGCCTGAGACGAGCAACTAGCTAGCTTAAATGCTGCCGGACAGAGCCCATGCGTGGCCATGTGGCGCACGCTGGGCCTACCATCTCCATCTTGCAATTAAGCACCCACATCCGAGGGCATTGCTTTATTTTGCACTAGTTTAGTGCATTTATGTAGGAGATAAGCATCATTGATATTGGCTAGAGGACCCGAGAAGAGGGTGAGTTCATGCTCAATGCCTTTGTTTGCAAGGAGATCCGCTATCTTATTTCTGGAGCGTCTGACATGCTTGAAGGAGATAGCCCTGTGAGACTTGAGCCACTATTCAATTTACTCAAATCTTGCAGCAAGACACCAACTCTTAAAAACCTTGGAGGCTGAAGCTCCCATGAGGAGATGAGTGGTCGCATTGATGAGAATTTGAGAGTCTCCTTCCACTTCTAAAGGAAAAAATTGTGCGTTTGAGCCAATAAGAGTCCTTGCCAAAGCCCTTCCATTTCTGCTAAATTGTTTGAGTTCCATCCTATAGAGCCAAAGAAAAACTCAAGGGGAGTCCCTGCCGAGTCTCTGAATATAACACCAAAGCCAGCTACACCCAAATTTCCTTTAGAGGCTCCATCAAAATTCATCTTGATAAATCCCCAAGTAGGGGGAATCCATGAGCTGGGTGAGTCTGGATGATTAGAAAGTGTGCGTGAGCTCAAAGGGAGCGTGGGAATGGAGAGATGCCAATTCGCCCAGATGATGCTCTATGGAGGTTGATTTGGGATATCAAAGTCCTGCCAGTGATGCAATGCCAACGTTTCTTGAAGTTAGATACACATATTGGTCCAGATGGTATCCAAAGGAGTGATTTTATTTTTGAAGATCCTCCTGTTCCGTTCCTTCTAGACTGACTAGAGCAGGAACCCGGGAAGGAGTATCCAAAGAGTATTTAGCAGCGTGCTATTATAAGGTTTAGTGGGCCAATTCCTGATGGTGCTGGTAATATCACCTTTAATTCTTCTACATCTTCTGCATCTAATGTCAATTTTCTCCCAAAGGTTGTTGGCCATCTTGCAAGTATCCATTAAATGAGGGATGGTTTCAGCATGATCTAGGCAATTGGGACATCTTGAGGGACCTATAAATCCTCTTCTGAGAAGATTGTCCCAGGTGAGGATTCTTTTCTTGCTTAGGAGATAAGGAAAGTGTAAATCTTGGTCCAAATGCCTGGTCTCCATATTTGGGTCCAGATCATGTCCTTGGGTTACTAAGAAGTGGAGAAGAGTAGGTGATACACTTCCTTGGTGGAGAAGGTACCATGAGGAGTGTGTCCCCATCGAAGTATATCCTCCTTTTTTGAACATATGATCTTTCATTTACTTAACTCTTTATCAATCTCCTCGTAAGTTTCTTCCTGCTAGTTCTCTTGCCATTGTGTAGATGGGATCCATTGGCGGTAACCCAGGATGGGCATGGGTTTCCAAAAGTTTTTAACTTGGTTATCCATTTGTGCTTCAAGAGCAACTTGCCACCAAGGTCTTTGGAATATAGCTACCAATTTGGGTATTTGCTGCCAGGAGTCCTCCCATAAGCGAGCAGAATGTCCTAATATGACCTCCCAAAAGCTAAGTTCTTGGATGAGGGCTTTGTGTTGTTTGGCAGCATTCCAAATAAGAGAACTAGAGTCCACTGAGATGAGTCGTATGAGGTCTGCAGACGGCTTGTTGTTGGCATATTTGGCTGTCCAAAGACATGCTGATGGAGTATGTGGCTTGGAGAGCCACTTCCACCAAATACGTGCTCCCATGACGACATTGCTATGGTACGGATCTCTCAGCCCCAAACCTCCATCCAATTTTGGAGTGCATATTTTTTACCATTTCACGAAAGCCCATTTTCAGTTTTTCCCTGACATGCCCCAGAGGAAGTTACGTTGCAAATTTTTTATTTGCTTGAGAACCCATTTTGGCATTGCCAGAACTGAAAAGAGATACAAGGGCATGGATTGAAGGACCGCTTTGATCAGAACAAGTCTGTTGGAAATATTGAGCAATCTGTAGGTCCAGGAGGAGAGGTAAGCCTCAAGTTTATCCAGAAGCTCTTTCCAAGAGGAATGCTTAAGCACTGAAGCAATAAGAGGAGCTCCAAGATATTTGGAAGGCAGCGAAGCTATGGAGAAGACGATAAGTATGGAAATGTTGAGTTGAGTTAAGGCTGGAGTATTAGAAAAGAAAATTTGAGATTTGCCAGCATTGATGGTGGTGCCGGAGGCTTCAATGAAGATGTACAACAGAGCTTTGAAGGTGCCTGGTTCTTGAACTGAGGGATGACTAAACAACATGTTATCATCTACAAACTATTGATAGGTGGTGGGCGGATTGTCATGGATGGAGATACCTCGAAGGGAATGATTAGAGATAGCGTGTTAGATGAGACGTCCTAGTCCTTTTGCCATAAGGACAAAGAGGAATGGTGAGAGAGGATCTCCTTGACGAATGCCTTGGGAGGGGGTAAAAGGGGGAGAGGGTGCCCCATTGATTAGAATGGAATAGTATGGGGAGGAGATGAGGTTCATGATCCAACGAGTTCGGGTTAGGTAGAACCCAAAGGCTAAGAGCATCTGGTTGATGTATTCCCAACTTAATTTATCAAAAGCTTTAAATAGATCTATTTTTAAGAGCATACCTACTTTCTTTAGATGCTTCAATGAGTGAATGAATTCATGAGTGAGAATGATCCCATCCATGATTTTATGTCCTTCCACATATCCTGTCTGTTCTGGAGAGATGAGAAGAGGAAGAATGGGTTTAAGCCTGTTGGTGATGACTTTGGAGATTACCTTGTAGATGACATTGCACAAAGATATTGGTCTGTACTTATCTGGAGTGACAAAGTGCTCCTCTTTGGGGATGAGGGCTAGAAAATTTGCATTGAGAGAAGGTAGAATCCAATGCATACTTCTAGATTCCTATACTAAGTCCCAGACCTCCAATTTGATGTGTTCCCAAAAGTAGTGAAAAAAATTGGAGGTGAAGCCATCCGGACCTAGATCTTTGCCATCTTTGAGCTGAGCCATAGCATGTTCCACTTCTTGGAGGGAGACAGGTTTGAGTAACATGTGATTGTGGTCCTCATTTATGAGCTTGGGGATGTGTTGAGTGACCTTATTGATAGCTTGTTGCCTGCCTCCTAGAGGCTCCTATCGGATATGCTTGAAATGACTAAGGAGTTATTTTTCTATGTCCTCATGTTCCTCTAGTCGATCCCCTTGCCTATTAGTGAGAAGGGCAATCCGGTTATGCATACGTCTCTGGATGGTGGAGCGATGGAAGAATTTAGTATTCTTCTCCCCTTATTTTAGCCAACGGATCCTTGACTTCTGCTTCCATAGGATTTCCTCTTGCATTCGTCTCTCATCCAATTTGGTAATGAGAATCTGTTCCTGGGCTGCGAGTGAATCTTATCTGCCCTCTTTGATGATGCGCAGCTGTAGTTCAAACATTTGTTGCTCCAGTTCCTTCTAATGCTGGAAGATATTCCCAAAGGTGGAGTGGTTCCATTGCTTTAGCTTATACTTAAGTTTTTTGAGTTTTTGCTGAAATTGAAACATTTTGGAGCCAGCAAGTGGTGTAAATATGTTCCAACAAGTGGTAACCAAATCTTTAAAGTCCAGGTGAGTTAACCAGAAGAGTTCAAACTAGAATGGTCGATTGTTAGTTGCACCTGGGCGCGACCAATGCAAGAGGATGGGCTAGTGATCTGAACTAGCTAAGGGGAGTATTAAGGAGTGGATGTTGCCTCCTAAATGAATAATGTTGTCTGAGATGAGGAAGCGGTCTAATCTTGAAGATATTTGCTGAGAGCATGTTCTTTTGTTGTTCCAAGTGTGCATTCCATTGGAGAAGGGAAGATCAATTAACCAGTTTGTTTGAATAAAATCTTTGAAGCTGAGACTATCCATTTCAAGCTTGGCTCTGCCCCCCTTTTTTTCCTCAAGCTTAGTGATCATGTTGAAGTCTCCACCAACTATCCAAAGTGGATGGCATCTAGCGGTATTGAGGATTTCCAGGGTGTCAAGCAGGGCAACTTTTTGGAGAGGGTCTTGTGGGAAGTATACATTAGAGAGGTGTCCATGGATGTTGGTATCTATCAAATGGAAGGAAGCTTGAATGAGATTATGAGAATCATGAAAGTCAGTGAGGGAAATGATCTGGGGATCCCAAGCTATGGCTAGGCCTCCCGAGGCGCCTGATGCATCAACGGCTATGGCTCTGCAACCACACCATTTCTTGGTGATGATGGAGTTGAGGGTAGTACTGGTACATTTAGTTTCCTGCATAAAGAATACATATGGTCTTTCTTGCTGAATCATGTTCTTGATCATTAGTGCTTGGCGGGGCTGTTAAGCCCTCGAATGTTCCATGAGGTGAGCTTCATTGAGAATTGTTGGATATCGACTGAAAGAACTTGGTCAGCTTGGGATATCGCCTAGATTTGACAAGCATTTCTCCTACAATGATCATTCTTTGCAAATCAGTTCTTCGCCCTCTTTTCTTTGTCTCTTTGAATATATTTTTTCCATCCCAATGGCTCCCTGGTTGAATACCCAGGGATTGTCATTGCTATGCCCGAAAGAGTAATACTTCTAAGCTGTCAATCTACCTAGTGGGTATATTGTCATACTCCCTTTGTTTGCATGCCAACTCCAAAGCTAATATGTCTAGATCTCCCAGATCAATAATCTTTGGTTCTTCATCCATATGAGTGGGCTGGTTCAATTATGCAGCAGATTCTTCTTTTTGAGGAGCCATATAAGAGTTTCCATCGATTTCCATTTGATTGGGATGCCAGAGGACGAGGTTCTTGTCTTTTCTGGGCTGAGGGGTAGAACCCTGAGGGTCAGAGTGAGATTTGAGGGGTGAGGGGGTGGGGTTGATCAGAGGAGTGACATAGGGGTCGCAAATGGAGGATTTGGGCGTCTCAGTTGAGGGGTGCGAGGATTATCCTTCCAAGATCAGTTGTTTAGCAAGGATATCGAAGTTGTTACTGGAGGGAGGGGTTGGGGGGACTTTGGGGATAGTGTTGGTTTTCTTGGTGTGCTTTTTGTAGTTAAGGACTTTGGTGAAGCCCTCAACGTCAATAATTTCAGGGCCAGGGGTAGGCTTAGGAGGCAGGTTTAATGGGAAATCCCTGAATAGATGGCCATGTTTATGGAATTTTCGGCAATGAAAAGGGACGTGCTCATAATCTATGGTTTGCACACATTCAAAATCATCATGAAATAGACTTACTGAATCTATTAGGGCTTTGGCTAGATGCATGTATACACAAATCCTTGCATAAGACGTGTATCTTCTGAGTTTGGTTTCTTCAGCTACCTTGATGAACTCTCCCAGTCCATTGCCAATGTCTTTTAGGGAGTCTGCATCCAATATTCCAGCGGTAGTGAGTACATTCTGATCCATACAGGTGCCCAGTTGAAGTCCTCCTTGTCTGGGTTGAATCTTTTGACCCAATCTCTAAGATATAAGCCTGTTGAGTTGAAGAAATAAGGGCCACTGTCTAAAATTCGATTTCTGTCCTCGATACAGTTGAAGATGGCGTTGAAGAAGCCCTTTGGTCCCAACTAAAGGATAACATGCCCTTTTGGTTTCCATTTCGAAGCAATCTAGCCCTAGAGAGCTTTCTCTGTAGGCCAAAATCCTATAAATTTGCCAATAAGTGCATGATCTTTCATGTACTGTATCTATGCATTGATGTGACGACTTGGAAGGTCAATTTTTGGGCTTTCGGCAGTGATCGGAAAGAAAGATGTAGAGGAGGCTTTCTTTTGCTCCGTAGTTGCTTGGTGATCCTCTGGTTTGTCGTTTTGCGCAGGATTTGGTTCAGCCTGCGTCCCTGCGGAGTCAGAGGACGGGATCTGAGCTTGTGAAGCCGTATTGGTGGTGTCAGAGTTTCCAGGAGGGGGAGGTGTACTCTCCCCTCCCATTGGGGCAACCATTAACGGAGAGCAGGATCAAAAGGTGTGGAGGCGCTGTGAGGAACACATGAGGCCACCATGAGAGTGAAGGAGAGCCCTGATGGCTCCTGTTGTCGAGTTGCATAAACCTTAGGATTCCATGGGGGAGGCTTCAACTGAACCAATAGCCTTTCTTTCTTCTTCTTTTTTAATTAATTTTTTTAGTGTATATATATAATAATAATAAAATATGTACAATAAAAATTAATAGTAATTATTTATTAAATTGATAAAGCATTTATTATATTTTTCACCAAATTTTAAGTTATATTAATGAAAATTTCATGCTTTTGAATGAGTAACAACTCACACGAGAGTAATTAATTCTTAAATTATAAATTGGATAAGCTTCATCTACACTCATAAATTTAAATAGAAAAATTCTATAGGTCTAGAACTTCCTCACAATGTTAATTTTGTATTCATCAATTTCTATATATATATATATATATATATATCTTTTTTTTCCATTGCATATATATATATATATATATATATATATATATATATATATATATATAAAATAAATCGTTAATCTTATTTTTCCATCATAAATATATATATATATATATATATATATATATATATAATTGACAAATATTATATATATATATATATATATATATATATATATATATATATATATATATATATATATATAATTGACAATATTATATATATATATATATATATATATATATATATATATATATAATATTGTCACTCATATATATAGATATATATATATATATATATATATATATATATATATATATATATATATATATAATATTGTCAATTATATATATATATATATATATATATATATATATTTGCAATGGAAAAATAAGATTAACGATTTATTATATATATATATATATATATATTTTTTTTTTTTTCCATTTTCATTATATTATATATTAAAATTTCAATTTTAATTTTTATTTTCTACTTCAACATTTATAAATAGTCAAATTTAAATTACAATTTTTTTCTTCTTTTAAAATATGTGAAATCATAATTATATATTTTTTTGTTATTAAAAAAAAATAGATTGCTTTCTCTCTTTTTGGAGAGATAGTGCTACCATTTTCAATATTAAAATGATAAATTTAAAATGGGTTTTTTCCAAAGTGTATCACCAATTTTACTCTATGAATATGAGTTTGGTGTTTTAGATTTTTACAAACAAAACAGTCATATCTGGAGAGAAGGCAAACTCATTAGCTCTAAAAGTTCATTCCTCAGGTTAAAATTAAGATTTAATCACTTAACTTAAAATCATTATTTATGTAACATATACCGATAACCTCACATGGAAATGCAAGGAGTTAAATTTTTTAATACAAGTTACCCACGGGTAACTTATCCAAATCACTATTAAATATTCCTTAGTAATCATTAGATAGAATGTTCACCAGCTCATGGTTTAACCTTAGTATAATAATAGTAAGTTGCTTAACCATTAACAATCTCTATTGTTGTACATTAACATAAAACTGTATGATGTAACCTTACATTCATTTCATTATTCATGTAGTCACCACATACTTGACATTATGAACATCACAACAAGAAAGGAACCAACATCATCAATTTGACAAAATAATCAATCACATCATTGAACACCAATATACCTTGGAAACCCCGTAGGGTGAAAACCAACAAACGTTTAATTTTATTATTAAACGCTCCTAAGGGTGTTCACCCCTCATTCAATGGCTTATAGGGGAGACCATTCCTTAACCATTGTTATATATCTTACAAGGAAATATGCAAATATCTAGATTAAAGCCACTACAATAAATATGATAGCATTTACCCACTAATCTTCATATCTTCATATCTTGGTGGCATGAATGTACCTACAATAGACCATCGTACAATGGACCATCCCGCAGCTTGCACTCATCTGCATGAACCATTAATCATTTACCTGCCACAATGTTAAGCATAATATTTCCTTTGTACAAGTTAACATCATTTCCTGCTAATGTTGTCTTCAACATACATTGATGTCAAGATTCATAAAGTACTAATCGACACATTCACAATCTATACTTTGCGATGCTTCTCCATCTACTCATGTAGAGTCATGACATGTAAGAATAATATTACGACATGCATCCTTCAACAACATTGTGCACGTGCTAGTTATAAGCATGGAACCATCAAAGGATGTCTATAAAATATTAACTAATATTTCCTTCGCATAAGCACACATTCTTACAAGGCAAATCGTTACAACTGTCTAGATGTTTCTTTAGTTACAATCTTCGTACATGCGAATTACATAAAGTTAATCAAAATAACTAACCCTTAATCTATTACATTTGGTGCATGAAAAGAAAGCTAACACAACAATGTTGTTCCCATGCATGCAAATGCATATAGTTTCCAAAAGAGTCTTCCTAAAGGAATGCTTAACACAAAAGCACATGCAACTCATGTTTTCTTTTCTGTAAAACTAATGCAATACAACATACAAATACATGTATTCTTTTTCAAAGATTATAATAGCAATATTTACCAATGTAGCCTAACACAACATGCTATCTTTTCCCACATACAAATATGTATATTCTTTCCAACGAAAGCTTATACAAATATGGCATGCATATGCATGATCTCATTCCAAAAGAAACTAACATAATAGTTATGATAGCATAAAGTACTCACATATAATTCTTCCTAAAGAAACATTATAACTCAATATTTTTTCTATCTATGCAAAGAACATAACTCTCTAACACAATGAATATTATTTATGCATGCAAGAGCTTATCAAAATAGCTCTTCTTTAATGTATGTAACACAATTTCCCTTCTTGGAATTACACATCATTAACTATTCTTTTCATGTAAACATAAACATAATTCTTTCTAAAAAATAAGTTAATATAACTTAGTTTCTTTATGTAGTTTCTCATGCTTCCCTTTCAAGAAATTATCATAGATAGCCATCTTTTATGCACAAAACTAGGATACCATACAAACCATAACAAGGTTAACTTAACCTTTTATACAGCTAAGTCAAGAACTAACCATGCAATCTTTTCAAGAGGTTACCCTTTTCAAGAAAGTACCATAATTAACCCTTATTTTGTGCATAAGGGCTAGGAAGACCTTTTTAAAATTGTAACAAAGTTAACCTTTTATACAGTAAACCATGCAATTAAGTCAATAAATCCCAATATAAAACACAATAATAACTTGTTCTTTTACTCATGAGAACATGTAACTTTTGCAAACTCTTGCAAAGGAATTAACACAATGGACTTGTCTTTCACACACAAGATAAAGATATTCTTTCCGAAG